>JAHRIG010000040.1:12009640-12203223 GCA_020311275.1 Eira barbara
ATATCATGCCAGTTCTTTCTGGCCTGCCAGGTCTCTGTGGATAGGTCCGCTGCCAATCTAATGTTTTTACCCTTGTATGTTACAGACTTCTTTTCTCGGGCTGCTTTCAGGATTTTCTCTTTGTCGCTAAGACTTGTAAATTTTACTATCATGTGACGAGGTGTGGACCTATTTTTATTGATTTTGAGGGGCGTTCTTAGCATCTCCTGGATTTTGATGTTTGTTCCCTTTGCCATATTAGGGAAATTCTCTCCAATAATTGTCTCCAATATACCTTCTGCTCCCCTCTCTCTTTCTTCTTCTTCTGGAATCCCAATGATTCTAATGTTGTGTCGTCTTATGGTGTCGCTTATCTCTCGAATTCTCTCCTCGTGGTCCAGTATTTGTTTGTCTCTCTTTTGCTCAGCTTCTTTATTCTCTGTCATTTGGTCTTCTGTCTCACTAATTCTTTCTTCTGCCTCATTTATCCTAGCAGTGAGAGCTTCCATTTTTGATTGCACCTCATTAATAGCTTTTTTGATTTCAACTTGGTTAGATTTTAGTTCTTTTATTTCTCCAGAAAGGGCTTTAATCTCTCCGGAGAGGGTTTCTCTAATGTCTTCTATGCCTTTTTCAAGCCCGGCTAGAACCTTGAGAATTGTCATTCTGAACTCTAGATCTGTCATATTACCAATGTCCGTATTGATTAGGTCTCCAGCCTTCGGTACTGCCTCTTGTTCTTTTTTTTGAGGTGAGTTTTTCCGCCTTGTCATTTTGTCCAGATAAGATTTGCTTTCTCCTGCTGTGGAATTCCGCTGTTCTTGGTGAGCGAAGTTGGTCTTAACCGGGTTTCTTATTGTTCTTCTGGGGGAGGGGCCTGTTGTGGTGATTCTCAAGTGTTTTTGCCGCAGGCGGAATTGCACCGCCCTTGCCAGGGGCCGGGCTAAGTAATCCGCTCGGGTTTGCTTTCGGGAGCTTTTGTTCCCTGAGCGCTTTCCGTAGAGTTCCGGAGGACGGGAATGAAGATGGCGGCCTCCCAGTCTCCGGCCCAGAGGAGCCGAGAGCTTGGGGTTCCGCTCCTCAGTGGGCCCTCAGAGAAAAGCGCCCAACCGCCCCGCCTCCCTGGCCTGCGGTCGTGCCTTGAGGAAAGCAGTCAATTGCTGGCACTTGGAGAAAAGCGCCCGGTCGCTTCTGTCTCTGTGGCCTCCAGCCGCGCTCTGAGCCCACCCAGCCTGCGACCGGCACAAGGTAACCCCGGGCTGAGAGCTCACTCCTCGGCTTTGTCGCTGTAGCCGGCTGCCCCGCTCTAATACCTGCGAGCTCTGTGGCCCTCAGACACCCCCGGTCCTTCTGTGACACCGCGGGACCCGGGGTTACGCTGACCCTGCCTGGGTTTCCCCCGGTTTAGCCTCTGGAGCGATGTCTCCCAGTGGAGCCGACTTTTAAAAGTCCCGATGTTTTGCTCCGTTGCTCCGCTGCTTGCCGGGAGCCGGCCCCTCCCCCCGGGGTCTATCTTCCCGTCGCTTTGGATTCACTTCTCCGCAGGTCCTACCTTTCAGAAAGTGATCGATTTTCTGTTTCTAGAATTGTTGCTCTTCTTCTCTTCGATTTCCCGTTGGATTTGTAGGTGTTCACAATGGTTTGATAAGCTATCGAGCCGATCTCCTGCTACCGGCTGTCGTCTCAGCCTGCTACTTCTCCACCATCTTGACTCCTCCTCTAACGGATTCTTTATCAACCTGCTATAAATATCTTTTGACCGGTTTGTCTTGACAAAATTTTCACGTCTGGTTAATTCCTGCATAGTCTCTGATTCACCCCAGCTGGTTGACTCCTCTCCCCTGTACATCTTTATATGTGAGTAATGGAGAAGAGCCTCTTTTGTGTGCTTCCCATGACCATTGCCCTTTTCTGTGAACTAACTGTGGAGGGGCAGCAAAATAACATATTCATGAATTTTGTATTTTTCCCTGAGTAACTGTCCAGTGCCTGAACCAGGTGCCAGCTCTGTAGGGCATGACCAGGCTTTGGTTCTTCTTTTGTTCTCATTCTTTTATGAGACTTGTTTGTGTAGCTAAGATTTAGGTCTTCTCTTTTTTCCTTGTGAATCCATATAATAAATCCCTGTGACAGTGTTGAATCCTACCTCAGCCCTGTGCTCTTGGAAAATAGTAGTGGTTAGAGAAGAAATCCTCCTACCCTTTTGTGTTCTGAAAGATGGGTGAATGCTGAGCCTCAGCCAGAGTCTGAGTACCTTTCCTTCTTCACAGCTCCTCTGAAGTGTCCACTGATGTCAGGGGAATACTTACCCTGATCAACTATCCAATCTCACCATTGTCACCAGCTCATCCCATGTGGTGACACGTTGTTCTTTCTAGCCTCATTCACTTCCACCTATAAAAGAAAAGCCATTTTCTGTCTGACTTTTGAGACCTTTGCAGATCTCGTGGTTGGGATATTCTTCCTGTTACAATAGGCCCCCCCTTTATTGCTACAGACCTGTCCCTCCTCTTGCAATAATCCTTTCAAATGAAGTCTTTCCTTGATCGAGCCCAGAGTTTTTTTTTTTTTAATAACAACTGTTACTTAAATGTATATGTTTGCCTCTGTACCTTATAACTGAAAATGACCCAAATAACACAAAATTTCACTCCAGAATCTTGTATTGCCTATATTATTTTGTTTCCTTATGCTCCTGCAGATTTTTGGCTATCAGATTGTTGGCTTATCATCTAGCACATAATCTTTTGTTTTTAAGTTCCAGAGATTGACACATGATGAATAAGAAATAGACATTTTTTGAATGAACAAAATGAATTCATAAACCTCTGAGTTGCCACATAAATTTCCAGATAAGCAGTGACTTTAATATTTTCCAGAACTCACAAGTGAACCAAAGCATTTTTCCTGCCCAATTCTTATTTTCTGGTAAGCAGGTTGGATCACATCTGTTAAGGAAGAAGAATCCTGAGCAATTGGTGGCATCTATTGCTCGGGTTATTGGGACCTAATATTTGACCCCTGAGAGAGTGGTGAATCTGAGTTCGGGTCATATGAAATTAATAAGAAGAGAGTGCAAAGTCAGCTGTGCCAGGTGGGAAACAGAAAAGAATGCTGAGATGCTGTGCTCTTGAGGAACTGGCCTGGGACTGATTCACCAAAAGTCGTCTACTGGGCTTATTTCATTGGTTTACTATATAATTGTAGCAATTAGGACCTTAATCTTTGAAGTGATGCATAGGAAGGAGTCATGGCCATTATAAGGGGAAAAAGAGAGTTCTTGTTGTTGAAAAGCACTTGGGCTAATTATAAGTTACACACACACACACACACACACACACACACACTTAAAGTCATTCAAACAGCTTTAAATGACTTCATAAGAACACTCAGCCTTATGAATAAGGATACCTATGAATAAGGAGTTTCTAGTGATCAAAATCAAGGATGAGGAAATTCCATAGGATTGAGATTAAGTGAAATGCATGTGATTTTTTGGAAAGGAGACATGGCTGACTGAAATTTAGACTGGAGCACAGAGAACAAGATTCAAGTAGACCTTGCGCCAGGCAGATAATATTAGAGACCACTGTGAAGTCGGCATCATATTTAGGAGTAGTTTCAACACATTAGTTTCACCATAGGCAACAAATGTTTTTCTATCAGAGATGCAACACATCATTGAAGTTACCATCCTTCAGAATAGGATGACAGACATTAAAAACCTGCAGTCAGGGGCAAGAAATTAACGGAATTCTCTTAAGACCTCAGATCCTCTTATTGGCATTTCACCCAGTGCATCAGCTTTGCTAAGCCCTGCTTCATGTCTTTGTTCCTTAGACTATAGATAAATGGGTTTAGCATGGGAGTCAGTATGGTGTAGATGATTGTTGCTATTCGATCCTTGACAGTATAGTTGGACAGGGGCTGGAAATAGACATAGCTGATGCTTCCATAAAACAGGGTCACCACCGTGAGATGAGAGCCACAGGTGGAAAATGCTTTGTGCTTCCCGGCAGCTGAAGGAATCTTTAGAACAGTCACAAGGATTCTCAAATAAGAGATGATGATGCAGGAAAAGGGTGTCATTATGACGGCCAGTCCTTCTGTCATTACTGTGATTTCTTTGACAAAATGGGAGGAACAGGACAATTTTAGCACTGGCTGGTCATCACAGAAAAAATGGTGGATGACATTGGAGGCACAGAAGATCAGTTGATTGGTCAGGAGAATATGCAGGAGGGAGTGGAGGTGTGGAATGCAGAAGGAGATGATCAGAAGGAGGACATAGCGTCTGTGGTTCATGATGGTGATATAGTGAAAGGGATTACATATGGCTACATAGCAGTCAATGGCCATGGCTGCTAAGAGGTAACTATCTGTGTTTCCAAAAGCTATGAAGAAGTACATCTGGGTCAGACACTCACCATAAGAGATGGCCTTTGTCTCTGATAAGAAGTTCACCAGCATCTTGGGGATAATGACTGTCACATAGCAAATGTCAACAAAGGACAGGATACTCAGGAAAAAGTACATGGGTGTCTGAAGGCGAGTGTCTGAGCGGATGGCTAGGATGATAAGCAGGTTTCCTATCACTGTGATGAGGTAGATAAGGAGAAACACAGCAAAGAGTGGCTTCTGATCTTCAGGTCGAGAGGAAAGTCCCAGGAGGATGAATTCAGAGGGTCTTGTTAGATTATTTCTTCCCATAGCCTTGGGTTCACCTAAAGATAAACTATCATTATAACAGACACTTCCAACATTTGATATTGTCTATCCAAGATTTTTAAAAATTTATTCTTCATATCAGCAATTAAAACAGCTAAAATACTACAATTACCTGGGTTGTGACTTCTTTCCATTAATGTTCAGAATTCAAAAAATTAATGTATATTTTAACCTCCTTTCAGTCTTTTGCTGTAAAGGGAGACTAATACAGGGAAAACAGAAATGGGAAAGAGAAAAAGGAAGAGAGATAGGGAGAGAGAATAAGAGAAAGAGAGAATTTTCTGAAAGGGGAAGAGCAAAATCTTAGAGAAATTATCTTCTGATTGAGGATTTTCAGTCATCAGTTCATGGCAGGAAGATCAGCAGTTTGCTTCCCATTTAATTGCCAGCTGGTGGAATGAAGATTTCTGTGAACTCCGTTGTTTCTCTTTGTGTCAGTTATTCTGGAGGCCGAAAATGACCTGAAAAGACATTGAAATATGAATTTGCCCAACAGTTACTCTATGCCCCTTATTTTTAGTGAAAATAAATTGGAGTAAAACAATAAACATGAAGGGATAAAAAAGATAAGCAGACAGAGAAAATGTTTCTTTTAATGCTACTATCAGTTCCATCCTTGTGCCCAATCCTTGTATCTAAAATTGTTGTTGCTGATAGTATGTGCTTGTTTGTGTTGTAATTCTTTCCCAGATTCCTGGTTTAGCCATAGATATGCTTCCCAGAAAAAAACACAGAGTGAAGGCACCTGCTCCTAGACAAGATTTCAACCTTCATGGATCTGAAGGTTTTCTTCCCTGCTTCCTCTGGACCTTCCACATGCTGGGGGTACTGTAGACATTCATAGACTCCACCCTCTGTCAAGGGAGCATCCTTTGAGACGGTGAAGAAGTCCCTGAAGTTTAGGTAGAGGAGACATTAGAAAACAAGCTAACAATTATTAAAGTTTTGGAGTTTCCTCTCCGAGGATCCTGGGGAGTATCTGTGCATTCTTTCTCTCTTGCAATCACCATCTTGACCTGGTTCCTTTAGGCCAAAAAGAACACCCTATATGAGGTTGGTTATGGTGACAGATACACAGTGTTGGCTCTCCCAGACTTCCTGAGCATTTATCTCATAGCTGTATTATTTATGCTGAAAGACAGTCCATAGTCAGATAACCTTTTTTCAGAGTCCACATAACTTTGAACTAAGAAGGCTGGAACACCAGATGCCACCACTTCCCCATTTCTCAAGCTTAGAAGCCAGTGTTGGCCAATTTTACTCTTCTCTCTGAAACATCCCTATGTCTGCTTGTAAAATACTGATGTACGATCCTTGTTTTTCCACTCATGGAAACCACCAGGTGAATATTTTTTGTTCTGTGGAATCCCAAATTTCTGGTCATTTGGGGCATCTCTCTTTGTGTGTATTGCCGAATTCCCAAGTTAAGACTCAAACCCTCCTGTCTCCCAGTATAACTATCACCCAACAATATCCCATTCTTCACGATTTATTGCCCCTTTACACATTTGTACTATCATGCCTTTGCTAACCTGTAAGGTTTGAATTCAGCCTCCTCCAGGGCACTTTTCTTGATGACTACCAGTTGGAATGGGTCTATTAATGACCTCTTTTAATGCTTTGGACTTTCACTCTAGTCAATATCTCAATTTCTTTGTCTTATTGCTTATACATTAATTCAAAGAGCCACAAATTAATAATTTAGTGAGTGCTTCCTCCATAATAGACACTTGGCTAAATAAAGCAAATGTAGTTTTTCATTTAATTATTGGGTCACCTTTATGAAATAGATGGTCTTTTTTTTTTTTTTTTTTTTTTACTTCAGAGATGAGGAGTCTGAGATCAGAAAGGTAAAGTGGGCTGCCCAGTGTAAACCAGCTAGTTAGTGACAATCAGTTTTTGAAACATCTCATGAGGTTATTTAGTTTCTGCTTGACTCCATCCTCTTAACCTGACACTCTCCTGCTTTTTCATGATGCTAGTGGAAAGGATTTGGGAATCATGTGCTGACTTACAATTCTGAAATAAATCATGTTGCCCAAAATATGAACATTCAAAAAATGAAATATTGAAGTTTAAAAGCACATTATTAGGTTAAGCTGCTTCCTATAGGACTATATAATCCTTAAGATCAGCACTCATGCCTATTAATATCTGCTTGCTCCTGTCAGTTTGTTCACAAATATTTCTTGAAGCCCTGCTATATGTCAGAACTGTGCTAGGTGCTGAAGATACAGTGGCATATAAAACAAGCAGTTCCTACCACATGTGGCCCCTCCAGTACCTTATCCAAGATAGTAGTTTCTCACCAAGCAGCCAGAGTATTTCTTCACATTTTTGTTTATAGTAATTAAAAACAAAAAAGTAGAAAAGCTTAAAGAGAAAAAGTAGTAATAATCCAGGTTCCTATCACCCAGGATAGTTGACTGCAATAACACTTTTTGCTCTGTTTTCCTTCAGTCTTTTATTTCATTTATTCACAAACCTTATATACTTAATTTTTTTTTAAATTTTATTATGCCACCATAAAATACATCATTAGTTTTTGATGCAGTGTTCCAAGATTCATTGCTTATGTAGAACACCCAGTGCTCCATGCCAGATGTGCCCTCCTTAATACCCACTACCAGGCTCACCCATCCCCCAACTCCCCAACCCTCTAAAACTCTCAGTTTGTTTCTTGGAGTCCACAGTCTCTCATGGTTCATCTCCCCCTCCTTATGGAAGTTCTTCAGAAAATTAAAACTAGAGCTACCCTATGACTCTGCAATTGCACTACTGGGTATTTACCCCAAAGATACAGATGTAGTGAAAACAAGGGCCATATGTACCCCAGTGTTCATAGCAGCAATGTCCACAATAGAAAAACTGTGGAAAGAGCCAAGATGCCCTTCAACAGATGAATAGATAAAGATGTGGTCCATATATACAATGGAATATTACTCAGCTGTCAGAAAGGATGAATACCCAACTTTATATACTTTTTAAAAAAATTTTTAATTTATTTTCAGCGTAACAGTATTCATTGTTTTTGCACCACACCCAGTGCTCCATGCAATCTGTGCCCTCCCTAATACCCACCACCTGGTTCCCCCAACCTCATACCCCAGCCCCTTCAAAATCTTCAGGTTGTTTTTCAGAATCTTAGTCTCTCATGGTTCACCTCCCCTTCCAATTTCCCTCAACTCCCTTCTCCTCTCCATCTACCCTTGTCCTCCATGTTATTTGTTATGCTCCACAAATAAGTGAAACCATATGATACTTAACTCTCTCTGCTTGACTTATTTCACTCAGCATAATCTCTTCCAGTCCCGTCCATGTTGCTACCAAAGTTGGGTATTCGTCCTTTCTGATGGAGGCATAATACTCCATAGTGTATATGGACCACATCTTCCTTATCCATTCATCTGTTGAAGGGCATCTTGGTTCTTTCCACAGTTTGGCCACCGTGGCCATTGCTGCTATAAACATTGGGGTACAGATGGCCCTTCTTTTCACTCCATCTGTATCTTTGGGGTAAATACCCAGTAGTGCAATTGCAGGGTCATAGGGAAGCTCTATTTTTAACTTCTTGAGGAATCTCCACACTGTTCTCCAAAGTGGCTGCACCAACTTGCATTCCCACCAACAGTGTAAGAGGGTTCCCCTTTCTCCACATCCTCTCCAACACACGTTGTTTCCTGTCTTGCTAATTTTGGCCATTCTAACTGGTGTAAGGTGGTATCTCAATGTGGTTTTAATTTGAATCTGCCTGATGGCCAGTGATGATGAACATTTTTCATGTGTCTGATAGCCATTTGTATGTCTTCATTGGAGAAGTGTCTGTTCATATCTTCTGCCCATTTTTTAATATGATTGTCTGTTTTGTGTGTGTTGATTTTGAGGAGTTCTTTATAGATCCTGGATATCAACCTTTTGTCTGTTCTGTTATTTGCAAATATCTTCTCCCATTCCGTGGGTTGCCTCTTTGTTTTGTTGACTGTTTCCTTCGCTGTGCAGAAGCTTTTGATCTTGATGAAGTCCCAAAAGTTCATTTTCGCTTTTGTTTCCTTTGCCTTTGGAGACATATCTTGAAAGAAGTTGCTGTGGCTGATATCAAAGAGGTTTCTGCCTATGTTCTCCTCAAGGATTCTGATGGATTCCTGTCTCACGTTGAGGTCTTTTATCCATTTCGAGTTTATCTTTGTGTACGGTGTAAGAGAACGGTTGAGTTTCATTCTTCTACATATAGCTGTCCAGTTTTCCCAGCACCATTTATTGAAGAGACTGTCTTTTTTCCACTGGATATTTTTTCCTGTTTTGTCGAAGATTATTTGACCATAGAGTTGAGGGTCCATATCTGGGCTCTCTACTCTGTTCCACTGGTCTATGTGTCTGTTTTTATGCCAGTACCATGCTGTCTTGGTGATCACAGCTTTGTAGTAAAGCTTGAAATCAGGTAACGTGATGCCGCCAGTTTTATTTTTGTTTTTCAACATTTCCTTAGCGATTCGGGGTCTCTTCTGATTCCATACAAATTTTAGGATTATTTGCTCCAGCTCTTTGAAAAATACCAGTGGAATTTTGATAGGAATGGCATTAAAAGTATAGATTGCTCTAGGCAGTATAGACATTTTAACAATGTTTATTCTTCCGATCCAAGAGCATGGAATGGTCTTCCATCTTTTTGTGTCTTCTTCAATTTCTTTCATGAGTGTTCTGTAGTTCCTCGAGTACAGATCCTTAACCTCTTTGGTTAGGTTTATTCCGAGGTATCTTATGGTTCTTGGTGCTATAGTAAGTGGAATCTATTCTCTAATTTGCCTTTCTGTATTTTCATTGTTAGTGTATAAGAAAGCCACTGATTTCTGTACATTGACTTTGTATCCTGCCACATTACTGAATTGCTGTATGAGTTCTAGAAGTTTGGGGGTGGAGTCTTTTGGGTTTTCCATATAAAGAATCATGTCATCTGCGAAGAGAGAGAGTTTGACTTCTTCCTTGCCAGTTTGGATACCTTTTATTTCTCTTTGTTGTCTGATTGCTGTTGCTAGGACTTCTAATACTATGTTGAACAAGAGTGGTGAGAGTGGGCATCCTTGTCATGTTCCTGATCTCAACGGGAAGGCTGCAAGCTTTTTCCCATTGAGGATATTTGCTGTGGGTCTTTCATAGATAGATTCGATGAAGTTCAGGAATGTTCCCTCTATCCCTATACTTTGAAGCGTTTTAATCAGGAATGGATGCTGGATTTTGTCAAATGCTTTTTCTGCATCAATTGAGAGGACCATGTGGTTCTTCTCTCTTCTCTTACTGATTTGTTCTATCACATTGATTGATTTGCAAATGTCGAACCATCCTTGTAACCCAGGGATGAATCCCACCTGATCATGGTGGATAATCTTTTTAATGCGCTGTTGGATCCTGTTTGCTAGGATCCTGTTGAGAATCTTAGCATCCATATTCATCAGTGATATTGGTCTGAAATTCTCCTTTTTGGTAGGGTCTTTGCCTGGTTTGGGGATCAGGGTAATGCTGGTTTCATAAAAAGAGTCTGGAAGTTTTCCTTCTGCTTCAATTTTTTGAAACAGCTTCAGGAGAATAGGTGTTATTTCTTTTAAAGTTTGATAGAATTCCCCACGGAATCCATCAGGTCCTGGGCTCTTGTTTTTTGGGAGGCTTTTGATCACTGCTTCAATCTTGTTACTAGATATTGGTCTATTCAGGTTGTCAATTTCTTCCTGGTTCAATTTTGGGAGTTTATAGTTTTCCAGGAATGCATCCATTTCATCTAGGTTGCTTAGCTTATTGGCATATAACTGTTGATAATAACTTCTGATGATTGTTTCTACTTCCTTGGTGTTAGTTTTGATCTCTCCCTTTTCATTCATAATTTTATTAATTTGGGCTTTATCTCTTTTCTTTTGGATTAGTGTGGCCAATGGTTTATCGATCTTATTGATTCTTTCAAAAAACCAGCTTCTAGTTTCATTGATACGTTCTACTGTATCTCTGGTTTCTACCTCATTGATCTCTGCTCTAATCTTGATTATTTCCCTTCTTACATGTGGAGTTGGTTTGATTTGTTGTTGATTCTCCAGTTCTTTAAGGTGTAGAGACAGCTGGTGTATTCTGGATTTTTCCATTTTTTTGAGGGAGGCTTGGATGGCTATGTATTTCCCCCTTAGGATCGCCTTTGCTGTATCCCATAGGTTTTGGAGTGAAGTGTCTTCATTCTCATTGGTTTCCATGAATTGTTTAAGTTCTTCTTTGATCTCCTGGTTGATCCAAGCATTCTTAAGCAAGGTAGTTTTTAGCTTCCAGGTGTTTGAGTTCCTTCTGAACTTTTCCTTGTGATTGAGCCCCAGTTTCAAAGCATTGTGATCTGAGAATATGCAGGGAATAATCTCAGTCTTTTGGTATCGGTTGAGCCCTGATTTGTGACCCAGTATATGGTCTATTCTGGAGAAGGTTCCATGTGCACTTGAGAAGAATGAGTATTCTGTTGTTTTAGGGTGGAATGTTCTGTATATATCTATGAGGTCCATCTGGTCCAATGTGTCATTCAATGCTCTTGTTTCTTTATTGATTTTCTGCTTCAATGATCTGTCTATTTCTGAGAGAGGCATGTTAAGATCGACTACTATTAATGTGTTCATATCAATATGACTCTTTATCTTGATTAATAGTTTTCTTATGTAATTGGCTGCTCCCATATTGGGGGAGTAGATATTTACAGTTGTTAGATCATCTTGGCGGATAGTACCTTTAAGAATTATGTAGTGTCCTTCTGTATCTCTGACTACTGTCTTTAGTTTAAAATCTAATTTATCTGATATGAGAATTGCTACCCCGGCCTTCTTTTGAGGCCCATTGGCATGAAAGATGCTTCTCCATCCCTTCACTTTCAGTCTGGGTGTATCTTTAGGTTCAAAATGGGTCTCTTGTAGACAACATATGGATGGGTCCTGTCGTTTTATCCAATCTGCAACCCTGTGTCATTTTATGGGCGCATTTAGGCCATTCACATTGAGAGTGATTATTGAGAGATATGTTTTTATTGACATTGTGTTATCTTTGAAGTCTTTCTTTCTGTCGATTGTCTCTATATTTCTGTTCAATGCTATTCTTAGAATTTTTCCTCTTTTATAGAACCCCCCTTAATATTTCCTGCAGTGTCAGCTTGGTGGTTGCATAGTCTTTTAAGCCTTGCCGGCCTTGGAAACTCTTTATCTTTCCATCCATTTTGAATGTCAGTCTTGCTGGATAAAGTATTCTTGGCTGCATGTTCTTCTCATTTAGTGCCCTGAATATATCTTGCCAGCCCTTTCTGGCTTGCCAAGTCTCTGTGGACAGGTCTGACGTTATTCTGATGGGCTTTCCTCTGTACGTAAGGAGCTTCTTTGTCCTAGAAGCTTTCAAGAGATTGTATCTACAATTATGATTTCTCAATTTTACTCTCAGGTGCCTGGATGTTTTTTCGGAATCTATAATCTTGTGGGGAGACCGTTCTGCCTCTAGTACATGAACGCTGGTTCCATTCGTGAGATTGGGAAAATTTTCATGAAGAACTTGTTCCACTATATCTTCTAGACTTCTTTCTTTCTCCTCCCCTTCAGGTATTCCAATAATTCTGACATTGGAACGTTTCATGGCATCATTTATTTCCCTGATTCTGTTTTCGTGACTTCTAAGCTGTTTGTTCCAGGCTTCCTCCTGACCCTTTCTCTCTATCTGTTTGTCCTCCAGATCACTAATTCTATCTTCTGTCTCAGTTACCCTAGCTTTTAGAGAATTTAGATTAGATTGGAACTCATTGAGAGCATTGTGAACCTTATCCCTGGTGGCTTTCAGCTCTGCCCTAACATTGTGAACATCCTCCCTGGTGGCTTTCAATTCTGCCTTAATCAATTCCATTTGGTCATCCATGGCTTTCTCCAACCTAGCTATTGCCTGGATAATTGTTAGCCTGAATTCTCTTTCCAACATATTGTCTATTTGATAGCCATTAGTTCTGTTCAGAAGGCCCATTCTCTGTATTTTTCTTCTGTTGGGGAATCCTCCTCCTAGTCATTTTGGTGAGAGATGACTGAACAAATGTAGCTGGATGTATCAGACCATGGTGCAGTCAAGGTGCACCCTGGAACACTTCTGAGCACTCAGGATTCCCCACCCAAATGAGAGAAAAAAGAAAAGAGAAAGAAAAGAGAGAGAGAGAGAGAGAGAGAGACAGGAAAAAAAAAAGGGAAGATAAAAGAGAAGGTTCAGCCCAAATGGGCCCCAAGGTAAGATTTATGAAGTATACAAACAAAAACAGACAAACAAAAAGACCGATAAAAGTATATGACAAGAGGAAAAAAAAAAAAATATATATATATATATATATATATATATATATATATATCATGTCATATATATCAAGTATATCAAGTATATGTCATATACTTATATATATATATATATATATATATATATGCAAAAAAAGTAAGAACCTCGCCAGAAAGAACCCCAAGTATAAGATTTATATACTATCAGGACAAACACAAATACACAGAAACACTGGCGGAGGAAAAAGATGGGAGCGTGGTTATAGATTCTCAGTGTGGGCGAGGAAGGTTATTTTGATTCTTCCTGGATGTATCTTGATATCTTTGTTAAAGGACTCAACTTTCCCAAGATAGAGGGGGATTAAAAATTGGTTTACCTATAGGGTTAGCATTGATTGGAGAAAGGGGGTTACCTTGAAGTTTAACTCTCTATGAATATTAGAAAATAAAAATAAAAAAGGAATAAACTGGACTAAACTAAACTAAAATTTAAAAAAAATTTTAAAAATAGAAAAGCAAAAGAAAAACACAGGCGTATGTATCAAAAAGTTCAGGTTAGAAATTTATTATGGAATTTGATGTACTGGACATCTCACTGTGATGGTAAATAGGTTAAAAAATTATCTATATAAAAAAAGAAAAAAAATGAACCAGAATAGTGGGAATGAGTTAAAAATAAAAGTTGTATCTATGAAGTAGTGGTGGTTGTTCTCTTGTAGTCTTTTTTTTTTCTTTCCTGGTTTGTTTTCTTGGGGGGGGGGCTGCCACGTGGGTTTTCAGTCAATGATTTTCCCCGAGTTAAGTCCTCCCACCCCCCTTAAGGGGGTGGGCTCTGAGGAAACCGGTTTTTTCAGGCTTTTGTTCTCTGGAGGTTTTTATGTTTGTTCACTTCTTTTCTCTCGCCTTGACAGCTTTTGATGGTTTTTGGAGGTTTAGAGGAAAGCAAACTGCACCCCGACCTCCCTCTCAGAGAGAAGTCTCAGTCTACTCCCCTGTGGGTGCTGCAGAGCCCATATAAATTCCCCCTTGGCCGCTGGCAGAGCAGGTTCCTAGTTGCGGTCCCTGGGGACACAGGATCTCCTGCTTGTACGCAAAACCATGGCAGTGGCGGCTGTCTGGGCAGCTCCAGACCACCAGAGAGGTTCCAAGCAGCAATCGCACACTGAGATTTTCCCGCTGGCCCCGGGCTGGGAGTGCCTGGTCTTTCCAGGTCTAAGAGCGCCGGGCTTGCACGCACCTCTCCCAGGGGAGGGTGTGGGGCACGGGCGTCTCTGGCTCTAGCGCAGCGCATGCGGTGTGGGTCCCAGAGCACCAGGCTGGGCCTTCATGCACCTCTCTCAGGGGAGGGTGTGGGGTGCGCGCATCTCAGGCTGATAGCAAGGTGCGCATTCAGCCGTCTGGCATGGCTCCCAGCCCCTCACGGGAGCCAGACTTCACGCATTCTCGGGTGTGTGAAACCAGGGACCAAGACCTGGTTTCTCCGCCGCACTCTCTCTGGCTCAGCGCCAGGGGAGGCTGTCCTGGGTCTGGGGACTTAAGCCCCCGTCCCTCGCTGCCCCGATTCCCACAATTTCCCCCCGCGATCCTTTGCTCTTTTTGAGTGCTTTCAACCAGACTCCAAGTTAATGCTGGTCCCCAGACGCAGGGCACTCTCGTATTAGGGTATTCCTTTCCAATCGGTTGCCTCTGGTGGCTCACTCCCCCTTTTGTTTATCTTCTGATATCAGTCCAATGTTCCCACTCTGCTTTACCTGCCCACTGGCATCTTCTGCCCCTGTAGAGATCCAGACATGTATGATTCTGATCTCATGCTGATTTCATGAGTGATCGGAGTTCTTTAGTAGGTAATCAGCTCACTTTAGGGTATAGGTTGAAATGGCGCCTCCTCCTACTTCCCTGCCATCTTGTCTCTCCAACTTTATATACTTTTTTAAAAAAAGATTTTATTTATTTGAAAGAGAGAGAGAGAGAGTGCACACGTGTGGGGGAGAGGCAGAGGGAGAGAGAGAATCTCAAGCAGACTCCCACTGAATAGGGAGCCCAATGTGGGGCTTGATCCCAACACCCCAAGATAATGACCTCTGCCAAAGGCAGGTGCTTAACTGACAGCCACCCAAGCACCCCTATAAACTTTTATTTTTTTAATTATTTTTAAAAGATTTTTTAAAAAATTTATGTGAGAGAGAGAGAGAGCATGAGAGGGGAAAAGGTCAGAGGGAGAAGCAGAATCCCTGCTGAGCAGGGAGCCTGATGTGGGACTTGAACCTGGGACTCCAGGATCATGACCTGGGCTGAAGGCAGTTGCTTGACCAATGGGAACCACTCAGGCGCCCACCTCTATAAACTTTTTAAGAATTTATTTGAGAAAGAAAAAGAGCACAAACATGTACCTGTGGAGGAAGGGGCAGAGGGAGAGGGAGAAGCAGACTTCCTATTGATCATGGAGTCCAATGTGGGGCTCAATACCATGACCCTGAGATCATGACCTGAGCCAAAATCAGATGCTTAACTGACTGAACCACCCAGATGCCCCATAAACTTTTATAAAGTTATGGTACATAGGTACAATGGAATATTACTCAGCCATCAGAAAGGATGAATATCCACCATTTGCATTGACATGGATGGGACTGGAGGAGATTATGCTAAGTGAAATAAGTCAAGCAGAGAAGACAATTACCATTTGGTTTCACTCATACTTGGAACATAAGGAATAGCGTGGAGGACCAAAGGGGAAGAGAGGGAAAACTGAATGGGAAGAAATCAAAGAGGAAGATAAACCACGAGAAACTCTGGACTCTGGGAAACAAATTGTGGGTTACAGAAGGGAGGTGGGTTGGGGGACGGGGTAACCAGATGATGGGTATTAAGGAGGGCACGTGTTGTGATGAGCACTGGTTGTTACATGCAAATGTAACATGTAAATGTAACATGTAAATGTTCCACGAATCATGGAACTACATCAGAAACTAATGATGTACTGTACGGTGACTAACATGACATAATAAAAAAAAAGAATGTAATTTTGTCATTTGTGATGACATGGATAGAGCTAGAAACTATTATGCTGAGCAAAATAAGTTAGTCAGAGAAAGACAAATACCATATGATTTCACTCATGTGGGATTTAAGAAACAAAACAAATGAGCAAAGGGGAGGGAAAAAAGAGAGAAAGAGGCAGAAACAGACTCTTGACTATAGAGAACAAACCGATGGTTACCAAAGGGGAGTTGGGTGGGGAGTGGGTTAAATAGGTTGTAGGGATTAAGGAGTACAGTTGTGATGAGGAGCAGGTATTGTACATAGTGTTGAATCACTAAATGGTGCACATGAAACTAATATTACATGTATGCTAATTAACTAGAATTTAAATAAAAACTAAAGAAAAAGAAGGATATAGTTAGAAGATATGATGGAGAATTTGCTATACTAAGGAATAATTGGAATTTCAAAACAAAAACATTGTCAGAAATCCAAAAAATGGACCCTATATGGTTAGAGCAGAAAGAAGAGGGATATTTTTGAAGCATCAGGACACTAAGTTTTCATGTGGAAGATAGTGTGGTCTAGTGCAGAAACTGAATTAGACATTGTACTCACAGTATGTCTCAACGTATTTCTTCCAAATTGTGGGGATGCAGGGAAGAACCTATTCCTTCTTATAGTTTCAGTCATCCAAATGGAAAGTACAGTGAATAAAACTTCCCCCATCTTCAACTGTACTTCTCTTTTGTTCACATGACACTTGAAATTATGTCTTACCTTCTATCCTCACTAAAGTGAGGATCCATTAGGGACATAATAAAATATTTTTTATTGTTGTATCTGTAATGCCCATCAGAGTTCTTTATATATAGTTAATGATCAATTAAATAAAATACATGGATGAATGAATTATTTAGTCCAGAGTCTTGAATGAAGTAAGCCTTCAGGTAAATGAAAGTTTCCTATCCCCTAATTTCTAAGAGTATATTGACCCTGAATGGGTTGAATAATATCCTCATGATAGACTCTCTATCCTTAACAAGAATATATTCCTTCACAAATTAGTAAGAGAAGGATTATAGAGGTTGAGAAATGTGTTTTTTGCTTCAATTAGCCTTTCCATAGGAAAATGCTACAAGAGAATGTTAAGATCGTAAGTTTGGTTTTAGACAGACTAGGGACTGAATCTTGTTCAAATACTTTTAAGACTGTAGAGAACCTCAATTATCTACTTTTGAAATATTTCAACAGGAATACTATTTTTTATGTAATGTTTCCTATGTATGAGGGTTGTTTTAATATTTCACATAATCTCATTTTTTACCAATTAACAACCTTATAAGGTATGGACTATTATTAATTATCATTGCTGATTAGAAAACTGAGGTGTATATAGGTTAAGATATTTGCCCATGATCTCACAGCTGGTAACTTTACAGTCTGTTAGCCCAAGCAATAAGCTATACTGCCTTTCTTAGTACTAATACAAAAGTGCTATTGTGAGTATGAATGAACAAAAGCCTGTAATAGAATGGTGTGTGTCATATAGTCATCACTCAATATGAATTAATTAGTACTGTATCATCTTTATACTTTCATAATCCTCAGAGACTTTTCTGTCCCTGATTAAAGTGTCCTCTTTCCTTTTGATCAGTTTCCATGTCCTCGATGAACTGTTCTTCTTCAGCCTAACCTTTGTAACAATAGGCTTAACTTCCCTCAGTAAGGGCCAGACCCCATCATACCATGAATACACTGTACACTACATATTTGAGACAAATATATAGTGGTAGCTTTAACAGTGCAGATTTAAAATTAAATTCCAGTTATGACTTAATGTCTGACTGTTTTTAACTTTACCAATATAGCATATATTCATATCATCATAAAGATCATATAATAATCACCATATAGTACATCATTAGTTTTTGATGTAGTCAAATTTTTTGAAAACTCTTTTTAATTCAACATGGTTTGCTAACTCTCCAATGACTCTTGAATGGAATAAATAGATAAAAGAAGTGATAATTTCAGAAATGAATTCATAACAAGTCAAATTTCTTTTTTTCTTTTTCATTTTTAAGTTATTTTCTTAAAATATTTTATTTATTTATTTATCAGAGAGAGAGAGCACAAGCAGGGGGAGCGGCAGGCAGAGCAGGCAGAGGGAGAAGCAGGCTCCCCGCTGAGAAAGGAGCCCGAAGTGGGACTTGATCCCAGGACCCTGGGATCATGACCTGGACCAAACACAGCTGCTTAACCAACTGAGCCACTGCCTGATTTGTTGGTGTCCCAACAAATCAAATTTTCTTACAACTATTTTCATTTTCCTTCAAATTAGAGTATATGAATACTTTTCTTTGAGAATAAGCTAATAGATTCAGAAAAGTGATAGTAACAAGTTAATTTCACTGTTACACCAGTTATTGCTTACTGTTGTTTCAGTGTCTTAAAGAAGTCAAGAAACTAAAGACTACTTTAAAAAAATGCTTCAATTCTAAGAGGTTTTTTGCGGCATAGCCATCTTTATTTCTAGAAACTGAAACAAAAATTTAAGTAATTCAACAGATGTACAATGAAGGATGTTGAGTTGTTTTCATGTTTACTTTAAAATAAGACATTTAAGAGTAATTAGATTCCCTTAACTATACATTAAAAATTAGATACAATCATTTTAAATAAAACACACAATGTCAGCATTGAATTTGAGGGGCAGTTCTCAAATATAATATGCTCATCTGGGTAAGTCCGAATATGCTTTACATGAATCATTTTAGATTATTACTGAAATGAAATTGCATTTTTAAATTTTAGTAGAGATGATTCTGGACCCCTGAGGCTAAGTTCACAGTTCCCCAGAAATGTATGCATCTCAGTTTGTAAAATACTTCTTAATAACAAGTTTTCAAACTAGTTTCCTTTTCTAAAACTTTGGCTTCCTTCTCTTTCCTTCTTTCCTTCTTTCTTCCCTCTCCCCCTTCCCCTCCCCCTCCCCCTCCCCCTCCCCCCTTCCTCCTCTTCTTTTCTTCTTCTTCTCCTTCTCCTTCTTCTTCTTCTTCTTCTTCTTCCTCCTCCTCCTCCTCCTCCTCCTCCTCCCCTTCTTCTTCTTCTTCTTCTTCTTCTTCTTCTTCTTCTTCTTCTTCTTGAAGTTAGTTGACACACAGTGTTACATTAGTTGCAGGTATACAACATAGTGATTCAACTTTCTATTTTTCTAAGCAATGCTATTAGCTAACTGATTAAGGAATGTAGACTCACGGTCATATTATTATTATTAACAAACCTAATCAAACCAAGAAATAGTAAATGCATTAAGTCCAACCAAATAACACCTAAAAATACACGTTAACTTAAGTGAGAAAACTCTAAAAGTTTGTCAAAATAAGTGACTAATATTCCATTGCGTATATTTATACCACATATTCTTTATCTGTTCATCTATCAATGGACAGTTGGGTTGTTTCCATATCTTAGCTATTGTAAATAATGCTGCAATAATAGGGGTGCATATATCTTTTTGAATTAGTGTTTTTGCTTTCCTTCAGTAAATACCCAGTAGTGGAATTCCTGGATCATGAGGTAATTTTATTTTTAGTTTTTTGAGGAACCTTCACTCTGTTTTCCACAGTGCCTGCACCAGTTTGCATTCCCACCAACAATGGATGAGGGTTCCTTTTTCTCCACATCCTTGTCAACACTCATTGACAACTTCTTGTCTTTTAGATTTCAGCCTTTCTGACAGGTGTAAGGTGATATATCTTCGTGGGTTTTTTAAAACTTATTTTACTTAAATTCAATTGTTAACATACACCGTATCATTTGTTTCCAATGTAGAGTTCAGTAATTCATCAGTTGCACACAACACCCAGTGCTCATTACATCACATGCCTTCCTCAATGCCTGTTAGTTGCCCCATCCCCCCACCTCCTCTCCAGCAACCCTCAGTTTGTTTCCTATAGTTAAGAGTCTTTTGTTTTGTGGTTTTGACTTACATTTCCCTGATGACGAGTGATGTTGAGTACCTTTTCATGTGTCTTTTCTGTTGGTTATCTGCAACAACACGGATAGATCTAGAGGTTGTAATAGTAAGTGAAATAAGTCACACAGAGAAAGACAAATACTACTTGATTTCAGTCATATATGGAGTTTAAGAAACAAAACAAATGAGCAAACCAAAAAACAGACTTCTAAATGCAGAGAACAAACTAGTGGTTTCCAGAGGGAAGGTGAGTGGGAAGTTGGGTTAAATAAAGGGGATTAAGAGTACAGTTGCCATGATAGCACTGAGTAATGTATAGAATTGTTGAATCATTACATTGGACACCTCAAGTTAATAAAACACTGTATGTTAATTTTACTTCACTGAAAAAGAAGACAGGCTAGTAAATAGCATTTTAAAAAGTGTTAAAGAGTAGAAATCAAGCAGTATTGAAGGATTTTATTTTTGCAATATACATGAGGGAAAAGAAGAAAGTGCTGATGGTCCTCCTCTGTCTTAACAGAACATTTTTTTAATGTGTTTATATTGTTTAGAAACAGCAATCTTTCAATTTTAATATTATTACTAAGACAGGAAATTATTGGGACAACCAATCAGAGTTACAGGTTTCTCTTTAAAGCTTACCTTCTCAGAATATGACAACGATTTCTAAAATCTTTGGAATTTAAAAAAAATCATTTTTTCAAATACTAATAGCAAGGATAAATGAATTATAATAAGGTAAATTAATTACAACAAAATGGAACAAATTGGTAACAATGATAAATATTCAGGCAAGTTTTAACTTTGATGGTCTTGTGAAAGTTTTCAATCTAACACTTTACCAAATCAGATTCTTTGGTCTGATGTTAAGGGCCCTTTACATCATCTTTTCCAGAGATTCCCCTTGCTAATTATGAAAACTCAACGTTTCAGCCAGGCTTTGGAATTTCTTTTCTTTATTTTTTTTGTAGTTTTATTATTTTTTTCAGTGTTCCAAGATTCATTATTTATGCACCATACCCAGTGCTCCATGCAATATGTGCCCTCCTTAATACCCACCACCAGGCTCACCCAACCCCCCACCTCTCCTCCCCTCCAAAACCCTCAGTTTGTTTCTCAGAGTCCACGGTCTCTCATGGTTTTTCTCCCCCTCTGATTTCTCCCAACTCCCTTCACCTGTCCTTCTCCCAATGTCCTCTGTGTTATTCCTTATGATCCACAAGGAAGTGAAACCATATGATAATTGACTCTCTCTGCTTAACCTATTTCACTCAGCATAATCTCCTCCAGTCCTGTCCATGTTGATACAAAAGTTGGGTATTCATCCTTTCTGATGGAGGCTTAATACTCCATTGTAGATATGGACCATATCTACTTTATCCATTCGACTGTTGAAGGGCATCTTGGCTCTTTGCACAATTTGGTGATTGTGGCCATTGCTGCTATAAACATTGGGGTACAGATGGCCCTTCTTTTCACTACATCTGTATCTTTGGGGTAAATACCCAGTAGTGCAATTGCAGGGTCATTGCAGACACATACTCAGCACCTTACATATAACATTCTAAACCTTAAATCAATCATTTAAAAAAATAATTAGATATCATTATACTTTCTAGATAAGGAAGTAAAACTTCAGAGAGGCTAAATAATTTGCCAAATCCACAGAACTTGCAAGTGGTATGTCCCAGAATTATACTCTGTTGTTTGACTCCAATGTTCTGGTCTTGGTCGTTGCATAATACTTTAATTATTGTAGGTTATTCTAGGGAAATAATGAGATGATGATGGTGTAAATGACTGGGATAAGGATACACAGTATTGACTATTTGGGGTTGCCTGAGCATAGACTGAATGGTGTTACCTATCCCATTTGGAAGAGTGGAGTGTAGTTGTTGGGATGAGCTTACAGTGCTTTTAACTTTCCTCTGATATCATGTCCACACTTTCTTGCTCCATGAGAGGCAGATGTACTTGACCTCCTTCTAGGAGACTCTAGGGGAAAGGTCTCTGGGGCCCCACAGCCTCTAAATCTCACCCAGTCTTGCCAGCCCTGGCTTCAGGTCTCAAGATTCAGCACCATGGCCAGATCCCTGAGTGGGCCACTGAGGCTGGAGCTACAAAGTCCAGAATCAGAGCAGTTCTTTCTTGGCAGGTGAGTGTGTGGGTGGGAACTAGCCTTCATTCTCCATCTTGTCTCTCCTTGACCCATTCTTGTATTTCTCTGTCTTTTAGATGTCTCTCACTCTGAACCCATTTTGTTTAACATTATCCTTTGTGCTTTATGTCATCACAGCCATTCCCCTCTCTCTCCACCCTGACAATCTCTTTTACCAGCTTGCCTTTCTGTTCCTATTCTTGGTGTTCCATTTCTCATACTTGCCTTCACTTTTCTTTTATAGCCATCATTTCATGACACTCTATTTTTCTCTCCTTCTGCCCTGTCCCACATTATCGCCCTCCTCTAACTCATTATCCACATGTCTTTCTCATTTCTTCTAAAAAACAAACAAAACTGTGCACACACAGTTATTTCACATTATTCATTCAGAATGCCATCTGTTCTCTGAGTAAAATGGAGAGCACTTTTTGTGTCAGCTGAGGGAGTCTTTATGTGTTACACCCTCTTGTGATTTTGCTATCTCCTAGAAAGCTTCTCATGACTTCAGCCCATTCCTGATCTTACCTAGACTGAGATGGGATATCCTCCAAATAAGCTCCAAAACTCTTTTGCTTATATTATCATAACATTTATCACACTGTTTTTCATCCAATGTTTATCTTCCCTTCTTTCCTCACTGCGGTTTCCTCATGGCAGAACTATTGTGTGGTTTGTCTTAATGTGTCATCATAGGTAAGAAATCATTACTTGTAGAACAGATGAGTTAAATGACAAATGGATGAATAAATAAATGAATGGTCTTCTGGATCCTGTGATTACCTTCTGCAGTTGGTCTAGACAAAATTATTTTGGGGGGACCATAAGTAAGCTCAGGTATTTAAATTAAATTTTTAAAAATTTCATCCCTTCTGTTTCCTGTCAGATATTTCCAGAGGCATAGATTCCAAGGTTGCTAATCCCTGCTCGGAGTAACAATTGTATTTTGAGAGCAGAATATTCTGTGGCAATTATTCTTATAAATTATTAAAAATCCCCAGTCTGAATGATTCGTAGCGATGAGATCTACATTTTATTCCCCACTCCATACTCCTCCACATCCTTTCCTGCTTTTCTTTTGAGTGTCCTTCCATCTCCTTTTCTCGTCCAGTCCTCGTTTTCTCTCTGAATCTTTCACCTATATTATTAACCCTCTGTGACATACTCTAGTTCATCATGTGCTTCATTTTTTACCAGAACCGTAGAATGAATCCTTCAGCCCTTTACTGTAGCAGTAAAGTTGGCCAGGTTTGAAGATGTTGATTTATGAATAATCAGCATTAAGCTGGTCAGTGAGGCTCTAGGACTGGATATGTTCTTCAGGGTTGCTCCTGCAGAGTCTCCTACAGGGAAGGGAATGGGCGAAGAAGGGAGAAAAAAAGTTTAGAAAAGAGCTAACCACTGAAAGGAGGATAAAATTAACAATTTCACGGTATTCAGGAGATTAGAAAAAAACACAAATGTCAGGAATATGGGAGATAGTGGTTAATAATTCCATTGATAGGGAAGGAAAATGAAGGTTTGAGAGAAGCAGTGGTTGAGATGTAGACCATTCTTTGTGTCAGAATTCCAGTTCTACCACTGACTTACTGTGCAATATTAAGCAAGTTGCTTAATTTCTCTATGTCTGTTTCCCCATGTGTAAAATGAGAGTAAAATAGCATTTTTACAGGATTAATAAAATCACGCATGTAAAGTGTTTTGTATAGTTAGTCATGTAGCAAGGGGTCCGCAAATGTTATCTATTTTACTCCTCCTCCTCCTCCTCCTCCTCCTCCTCCTACTACTATTACTACCATTGTTATAGGTCATTGTATATGGTGAGGACTGTCTATTGATAACCTTAGAAGCAAAAATTTGAATAAATTACTTTATAAGGAAACTATACTTAATTTACTAAATATACAAGTTAGAGTAAATGGTTGATAGATTATGAAATATGAATTATATATATTTTTAATTTTGAATAAATATTTTATTTCTTTTTCTTGTCATTACTTCCCTGGCTAAGACTTACAAAGCTATGTTGAATAAGGACTTTTGATATAGTCATCCTTGCCTTGTTCCTAAACTTCAGTGAAATTATTTTAGAGATGCACCAAGTATGACTTTCACTATAGATTAATACTATATGAACCTTATTTGCTTATTGTTTTTATTTCCAGTATGCTAGGAGATTTTGGTTATGAGTAGGTATCAAATTCTATCAAATGAACTTTCTGCATCTTTTGAGGTGATCACATTTTTAAAAATTTTGTAAACACTAATAGGCATTTTATTTAATTCTTCTAACAACTTTGTGAAAATAGCTTCTATGTCCATCTTAGAAATCCATGACTCAGACAAATCAAGAACTTGCCCATATAAGATAGGTAGTAGCTTGGAGCACAGAAATATAAACTGTGTCTTCTTTGACCCATATTCTGTAGCAGGAATAACTAAGCAACACAATTACACATCACAGAGAATGGATAAATATACCGTGGTATAGTCATACAAGGGACTATTATGTAGCAATGACAAATAAGTAGGTCACAGCTATATCCAATAAATCAGTGATTATCATAAAATCAAATAACCCCTAATTACTTAAATTTTGTTACTCTTTTATAAATTTCAGATAATCTCAAACTTAACAATATTCTTGGAATACCTATAGTAAATATATATCAAATTTAAACATGTATTGATGAGAGGAAGGGAATGATTAACCCAAGATTCAGGAGGCAGAAAGTGATGGGGTGAGCTGATAGTATACACAGATATGAATTAAAATCAATGTTTTAGTTTCTGTGTTAAAATCAAGTTAATGGGTGTTTAAAATAGTATCCAAAACTAGGGGAACAAGCAAGCAGGTGTACTTGGACAATGAATAGGCTGCAGCATGAATCAGGGATTATGATTAATCTAGTCCTGGGCTTCTGAAGCTGGAGAAATATGGGCAGTTATGAGCCCTGCATCTATGTCTATTATAGTCTTGCTGAAGATTTCTCCCTTCTACTCCAGAGTCCTGCTCTAGAGTCAGTCCCACATGAAAGAACTTCCATTAGAAACTTACTGTAGAATTTTCTACAGCAAGACAGAGAAATAGGAATGGTAATTGGAAACATGGAACGTGGCTGGGGTTAGGGAAAGATAATTTAGAGAAATGCCTAGGCTCATTGGCTCATTATAATTCTGATAGTTGATATTTCACATGTATTTTGGCATTTCCTTTCTTCCACAAGGTTTTGGAAAATTGTTTCAGAAATAAACCTCTGGTTCTCCCAGGTCTTGATAGATATTACCTAATTCTAGATTCTCCATGATATACTGGCTTGAGTGTCCCAAGTTGTGTTTGTGATTGAATTAACTGAGCTGGATGTTATTTTGAGATAGAATGGTATGCTTAGTCTTATGAAGGAATAAATAATGGAAATATAAGAAAATAGAAGCTCTTATGTTTCAGCTTCTATTCTTGCCTTTCTGTTTATATATTCTAGTAAGAAAAGTTTCACAATATAGAAAAATGTGTGGAAACCAATACAATACATATATACAACATCCAACTTAAAAAAATTACTTAACATTCACCTTTTTTGGTTTCAACTTTTTTTTTCTGTTCTTATTTTGTAAAAAAAAAAATAGACAGCTACAGATAACAGTTAAAACCTGAGCTACTGGGCACCTGGATGGTTCAGTAGTTAAGTGTCTACCTTCAGCTCAGGTTATGATACCAGGGTCCTGGGATGGAGCCCCGCATCAGGCTCCCTGCTCAGTGAGGGTCTGTTTCTCTCTCTGCCCCTCTCCCCACTGATGCTCTCTCTCCCCTTTCTCAAATAAATAAATAAAGTCTTAAAAAACCCAAACTACTTTTCTATTCTATCCTCTATCCTTTCCTTCTTCACCAAAGGTAACCACTATCCCTAATGAAGTATTCATTATCCTATGTATGTTTTTAGAATATATATACTAAAGAACACAATATTTACATATTTTAAATCATCATATATGTCATATTTTCTTGTCATTCTGAACTGGCATTTTTTCCTTTTTAAATAATTTATTATTATTATTTATTTATTTTTCAATTTACTTTTTTTTTCAGTGAACTGGCATTTTTAAAGTTAATATTATGATTTGGAGACATATTTATTGATGCATGTGGCTCTATTTTCTACTGATGTATACTATGAGTAAACCACAAGTTACAAGAGGTGTATGCAGTTGTGGTACTGCATTTAACTGAATAACCTCTCCTTCAAACATCAAGAATGTCATCTCTATCATATGTCCCAGTTTCTAGACATTGTGAGTTTGCTTTGGGGCTACCATTTTCTGTATTCCACAGGCTCACTTAGCCGCATATTAGCCACAAAGTGAGTTTCAAAAAGCTTGAGAACTAATCTCATACAGATTTCATTGTCAGGCCCTGGCATTATTAAATTGGAACTCAATAATGAAAAGATAGTTTAAGAAAAAGTGTTTGGAAACAAAAGTGCAGCTCTAAGTATTCCTGAAGGCCTTCAAGAAAATTTGAGCAAGGGAGCCCGTGGATGGAGGACAGAGAAGTCCTGCCTCTACAGAACCCATTGGGATAAGGATGTATGAGGCTTTCTAGAGTCTATTGTTGCTGAAAAGTCTTCTGTCAGAAAGTCTAATGATCTTTCCTTCATAGATAATCTTTCCTTTCTCTCTGCTTGGTTTTAATATTTTATCTTTGTATGTAATGATGAATCAATAAATCCTACACTTTAATATTATACTGTAGGTTAACCAACTGAAATTTAAATAAAAACTTGGAAAAAAGTAAAATAAAATAAGCAGTTAGGTTAAAAAATATATTTTATCTGGGTGTGGTAAAAAAACAATGAATACTGTTACGCTGAAAAGAAATAAATCATAAAAAATATATATATATTTTATCTTTGTATTTGATGTATAGCAATTTCCCGAATGTAGTATCTATGCAAGGATTTATAAAAATTTATCTTGTTTGGGAGTCATTGTGATTCTTCAATCTGAGGCCTCATTTCTTTAATTAAGTCTGGAAAATTCTCAGTCCATTTCTTCAACATTTCCTCTTCTCTATTTTCTCATTAATTTTTTTCCTTGGACTTACTCGGTGTATGGTGGATCTCCTTATTTTTCCCCCCCAAAAGTCTTGACTCCTCTCCCCTAGGTCACTTTGTACTGTTTTCTGGGTATTTTTCTCAGAACTAGCTTCTCTCTTCAGTTACTGTCCATGCCATTCATTGAGTCTTTACTTCAAATGTGAGTATTTGTATTTTCTAATAATTCATATTGGGTCTTTTCCAAATCTGTTTTATTTTACTTTTATAATATCTTCTTTCTTATAGTCTTTATTCCTTCTTTGAGATACAAAGTATTTTAAACATAGTTTATAATTCCTAACAGATTAGTTACTTTTATGATGTTTAGGGGGAGATAATTCTATCACTTGTTGATTGCTGATTATCTTCATAATAAGTAGGTTTTGTGTCTGTTTAGTAATTTTGAATTGTGAGTACATCTTTTTGGTTGGTTTTTATTTGTGGGATTCCCATACTGTCTGCAGCAACATGAGGAGAAGTTTTATGTTTGCTTCTAAAAGGTACCCCAAGGATTTTACCAGTCTGGGAATGATTTTTATGTTAGTTTGTCAATTTCAGGGGTCTAGAATCATATGTGTCTTGTAAATAAGTGTATCCATTCCAGGTGCTGTCCAGACCCATAACTGCATTCCCCTGGGAGACCTTTCCCCTCCATGAAGTACAGGATGAGAGATATGAGTTTTCTTTGGGTGTTCTGTAGACACTGGTATATATTCATTTTCCTGTTTGTGTATATTCTTTCACTGAGAGCTTACCATTTCGAATGTCCTGACCTAATGTGGTGGTGTCTACCTTTTGCCCCACATAGGCCTACATTCTCACCTCCTGCTCCACATGGGGCCTCTAGACAATGAGGACTGATGGTATACCCCTCCCACCTACCTGTTACCACCACTGCATACATCACAGTAGACAGTTGACTGTTTTTTTTTTTTTTTTATGATGTTCAGGTAGCCAACATATAGTACATCATTAGTTTTTGATGTATTGTAGTTTCCTTTACATTCTTAAACACTCATTTATGAATTTAAAAGGATAATTATTATATTTACTCAACATTTCTACCTATGTTGCATGGGATGGTGCTTAGTACCTCATATTTCAGCAAACTAAAGCTTTCAAAATAACATGTGATGATCTGCAGAAATGTGAGAAGTTACCATGTTCAGAAAACTAAAAAAAGATTTGTCTAGTTTTAAACATACTGTGTACATGTCTCAGCATGAACTTGGTAAGATAGGCTAGTCGTTGACAACAAAAGTTCTTCATAAGCCAGAGGAAGCTATTTGGATTCTATTCTGAAGGCCCTGACTCTTTAAATAGGGAAGCATATGTCGAAAGTTTTCTTCTGGAATCAGTATGGAAGATCTACCAAGGGAGATAAGTAGAGAAACTAGTCATAAGGCTATGAAATTAGCACTAGTCAGAGATGCTGAATCTTAAACAGTGTGAGTGGATTAAGAACAAAGGATGAATATAAGGGGAAATGTAGAAGTCAAGGAGTGATTGAATATGAGGAGATGAGGGAGAGATTCCCCCAGCTTTTGCTTTGGGCAATTAGATGGATGATAATGGTGATGCCATTAACCAACAAAATGGAATAAAGAGTAAAGCCAAGTTATTTTATGACAACTTGAAGCAGTTTCACTATAAAAACCAAATACTTATAATGAAACATTTTTTATATGTTACATATTAAATGATAACATTATGTTCCTTACAGGTTCAGAGAGATGAAATCACGAGGACTGCAGTGGGATGAAGTGTGAATTGAAGATGCAAAGTTAGAGCCAGGGAGTATAGGAATTTTTTCAGGACGTTTGCCATTGGAAGGAGAAAAGCAGCAGTAGGATGAAAAGACATTACTGAATGAAGGGTTTATAACTGGACGAGGGACTTTCTTAAGGTTTATAGATTATAGAAAAGGAGCCACTAGAGTGGGTGAAAAGGAAGAAGTAGGAAGAAAATGCTATAGTAAATTACAGGAGTGAAGTCATAGACTTAGCAGAAGGGCCATGGTGGTCAGTTGAATTGAAGTCTTTAGGGAACTTGAATAACATAAATAAATCAACTAGAACTATTATAATCCTCAGCCCTATTACCTATGACTGCTTTTTTGATTGAAACTCTCTTTCAGGCAGGCTTATTGTCACTTATCATGGGCTGCTCCCCTAATGCTTCACATTCTCCAGTCTTCTTACTCCTTGGGTTCTCAAGAGCTAGAATCTCTCCAGGTCTCCTTTTTTTCCTGTTCCTGGCTATTTACCTGGTCACCATAATAGGGAATGTGACTCTAGTGCTACTTATCTCCCGGGACTCCAGGCTCCACTCACCTATGTATTATCTGCTCTGTGGTCTCTCCGTCATAGACATGGGGCTATCCACTGTCACCCTGCCCCAGTTGTTGGCCCATCTGGTCTCTAATTACCCAGCCATTTCTGCTGCCCACTGCCTGGCCCAGTTCTTTTTTTTCTATGCATTTGGAGTTACAGATACACTTGTTATTTCTGTCATGGCTCTGGATCGTTATGTGGCCATCTGTAATCCCCTGCACTACCATTCAGTGATGAGTCGCCAACTCTGTGCCTGCCTACTGGCCTTGAGTTGGGTGGTGTCCATAGTGCACACCATGCTGCACGTGGGACTTCTTTTGCCTCTTTACTGGGATGGGGATGCCAAGGGCAACGTTAAACTTCCCCACTTCTTTTGTGACCACCGACCACTTCTGCGAGCCTCTTGCTCTGACATACATTCCAACGAGCTGGCCATATTCTTGGAGGGTGGCTTCCTCATGCTAGCTCCCTGTGCCCTCATTGTACTCTCCTATGCTCGCATTGGGGCCACCATCCTACGTTTGCCTTCAGCTGCTGGTCGCCATCGGGCAGTCTCCACCTGTGGATCCCACCTCACCATGGTTGGCTTCCTCTATGGCACCATCATCTGGGTCTACTTCCAGCCTCCTTCCCAGAACTCTCAGGAACAGGACATGGTGGCTGCTGTGATGTACACTGCCATTACCCCTTTGGCCAACCCTTTCGTGTATAGCCTCCGCAACAAGGATGTCAGGAGTGCCCTTCACAGGCTGCTTAGACTGGGGAGGGCGGACTCCTGATGAGCCTGCTGAAGAGTCATTTTGGTTGGTGAAGGAAAGAAGTGGGAGGGTTCAAGCATGGCTGGTTTTGGAGAGGTGAGGGAAGCATGGCCTGGCTAACTTACAGAAATCCAGATTTGACTCTTGTTGTTGTGGCACCCAACAGAGCAGTGAACACGTGCCACACGTGCTCAGGGCTCCCATGTCAGCCTGTCTCAGGAACCCCTTCCCAGACTGTTTATCTTCAGTTAACAAAGTGGATACAAATGAGTCACTAGGCCTGGGATGTTGAATCCCACAGTTTTGAAGAAGTGTGAGAATATTACTGTGAAGTCTGAACTGAAACAGAGACAGTGAAGTTAATTGTGGTCACGTCTAACTCGGTGTGCTTCCTCACGGGAAGTGTGCTGGTGTGTGTCAGAAAGTTAGGGGAAGGGAGCAGGTTAGATAAATGGGGTGGTAGTTTTATACCTGTTCCATTCAGTGAGCAAATATTGGCCCAAAAGTGAGTGTGAAAGGGGCCATGATTCTGTTTATTCTGTATCTTAGCGTCAGTTTCCATGGACTTGTCATAGTGTGAGCATCTTATTCTAATGTGTGTAAATTCTATTTCATATATTTTAAATTAATTTTCTTTACATTTTCAAGGAAGATATACAAAGAAAATGCAAAGCCAAAACTGCTGTATAAAACAAGGAACAGTGAACTAGTTCAACAATGAAGAAGACAAATTGGCTGTGCTTAGCTTGTTGGGAGCTGGACATTGACTTCTATTTTGCCAGCTCTTATGAGGTTTGCAATGATAAATAAAAATATTTGTTGAGCTCTTTTTTATTGAAGTGTAGTTGAGACACAATGTTACATTAGTTTCAGGTGTACAACATAGTGATTTGATAACTGTATGTTTTGCTGTGCTCACCCAAGTGTAGCTACCATCTCTCACCATACAACTCCATTACAATACCATTAACGTTTCCTTTTACTAAGATATAATTGAAATATAACGTTGCAAGTTTAACAGTATGTTGATCTGATACATTTATGTGTTGCAATATTACAGTAATCCCCCTTACCCTCGGGGGTTATGTTCCAAACCCCCCAGTGGCTGCATGAAACAATAGATAGTACTAAGCCCTATATATACTATGTTTTTTCCTATACATACATAACTATGATAAAGTTTAATTTATAAATTAGGCAGATTAAGAAATTAATAACAAATAATAATAAAATGGAACATTTATAACAATATGCTGTAATAAAAATTATGTGAATGTAGTCTGTCTCTCTGAAAATATCTTATTGTACGGTACTCACCCTTTGTGTGATGATGTGAGATGATGAAATACTTACGTGATGAGACGAAGTGAGGTCAGTGATGTAGGCATTGTGATACAGGATTACACTGCTGTTGACCTTTTGATGATGCATCAGGAGAAGGACCATCTGCTTCTGGACTGCAGTTGACCACAGGTAGCTGAAACTGCAGAAAAGGAAACCACAGATAAAATGGGGACTGCTGTACCACCAAAGTGTGAGATAACACTTCCACCATGTCATGTAATTTTCCTCTTTTTTGTGGTGGGAAAAATGAAAATCTAGTCTCTTAGCAACTTTGGAGCTTATAGTGCATTATTGTTGCTTATTATCATTACACTGTGTATTATTAGATCTCCAGGACTTATTTGTCTACTAGGTGCCAGTTGGTACCCTTAAATAACATCTCCCCAACTCCCCTATTCCTCAGTCTCTTGACTACCATTATACTCTGTTTTTATGAGTTCATCTGTTTTAAGTTCCACATATAAGTGAGATTGTCATTGTCTTTGTCTGACTTATCTCACTTAGCATAACAACCTCAAGATCCATCCATGTAGTCACAAATGGCAGGATTTCCTTCTTTTTCATGGCTGAATAATATTGAATTATATATATTATGTGAGATATATATATATATATATGTATATATATATATATATATATATACATATATATATATATATATCTTTTAAAAACATTTTTCTGTTGACAGACACTTAGGTTGTTTCCATATCTTGGCTATTGTCAATAATGCTACAATAAAATGGGAGTGGGTTATCTTTTTGATAACTTTCTTTCATTTCCTTTAGACATAGACCCAGAAATGATATTGCTGGTTCATATAGTAGTTGTATTTATTTATTTATTTTAAGAGAGAGATCGATAGTGCGAGAGGGACAGACAGAGGGAGAGGGAGAGAGAAAATCTTAAGCATGTTCCATGCTCAGGGTGGAGGCCGACCCAGGGCTCAATCTCATGACCCTGAGACCATGACCCGAGTCAAAACCAAGAGTCAGACACTTAACTGAGCCACCCAGGTGTCCTATATGTTTTATTTTAAGATATGTATTTATTTATTTATTTTTAATTTTTTTAATTTTTAATAAACATATAATGTATTATTAGCCCCAGGGGTACAGGTCTGTGAATCGCCAGGTTTACACACTTCACGGCACTCACCATAGCACATTGATTATGCTTTTTCGTTTGTGCTTTTGGTGCCATAGCCAGAAAATCATTGTTCAGACCAATGTGAAAGAACTTCTTCCCCATTTTCTTCTAGAAGTTTTACATTATCAGGCCTTACATTTCTGTCCTTAATCCATTTTGAACTAATTTTGGGGTGTGGTGTAAGATAGAGGTCCAGTTTCATTTTTCTCGGTGCAGCTGGCCAGGTCCACCAACACCATTTGTTGAAGAAATTCTTTCTTCCCCACTGAGTGTTGTTCATGTCCTTGCCAAAAGTCAGTTGACAAAGTTAAGTGGGTTTATTTCTGACTTTCAGTTATATTGCATTGATCTCCATATCTATCGTTTTGCAAGTACCATATTCTTTGAGATGTAGCTTTTCTTTAACTTTTATTTTTTAAATTATTTATTTGCTTGTTTATTTATGTTCAATTAGCCAGCATATAGTACATCATTTTTTTTAAGATTTTACTTATTTATTTGACAGAAAGAGAGCACAAGCAGGGGGAGTAGCAAGCAGAGAGAGAGGGAGAAGCAGGCTCCCCATGGAACAAGGAGCCTGATGTGGGGCTCAATCCCAGGACCCTGGGATCATGACCTGAGCCAAAGGCAGATGCTTAACCGACTGAGCCACTCAGGTGCCCCTCATTAGTTTTTGATGCAGTGTTCAGTGATTCATTAGTTGCATATAACACCCAGTGTTCATCACCACAAGTGCCATCCTTAATACCCATCACCCGGTTACCCCATCCCCCCACCCCCCTTCCTTCTATAACTCTCAGTTTGTTTGCCAAAGTCCAGAGGCATTCATGTAAACAATTCTTTTAATTTCAGGTGTAGGACTTAGGAACTCATCATTTACAATACTTAGTGCTCATCACAAGTGCCCTCCTTAATACCCATGAAAAAGAAAAAAATAAATTTAAGTTTCATATTAAAACAAACTATTTTAATATTATCAAGTGGCCAGTCAATGTTGAAATTTCCAGTTGTCTCATAAATATAATAAAATGTTTTTGTAGTTTTTAAAAATTAGGACCCAAATACGGTTTACATGCTGTGATTGGTTATTTGGTCTTTTCAGTCTCTTTCTTCTTTCTCCCCCCACCCTTTTTTTCTTCCTCTTTCCCCCTACTCTCTTCTATCTCTAGCAGTTTATTTGTAGAAGATAATCAAGTAGTTTTCCTGCAGAATTCCCTGCAGTCTGGATTTGTGTGAGTTCATCATTATATTGCAGTTTAATGTGTTCCTCTGTGCTCTGTATTTTCCGTAACCTGGGAGTTGGATGTAGAAGCTTTGTCAGATTCATGTTTGGCTTTTGGAAAGGAGAAACAACTCCATAGGCTTTGTGGGAAAGGTAATGTCTGGTTAGGTCACTTCTTTGGTGAAATTAGCAGCCATTGCTATTCAATGTCTAGATCTATTCATTAGAGCAATAATTAAAGCAGAAGTATATGTGTGTGGAAGGAGAAAGAAATCAGGTGGAAGGAGGAAAGAACAGTCTAAAATCCAGGAATGTTTTCTCAGAATGAAACTGATAGAAAAGAATCACATCCATTTGACAATGCATAAGCCTATATCCATTGTGGAAATACGTCACTTTCCCAAAGTAAGGAGAGCTGTTAGAAAGTCAAATAGATCCTCTGGCAAACAAAAATAAATGTATTACATTTTTTGAGGAAGTTGATATTATTTTGATTGATTAAAATCTCTTTCTTTCCACTGAATTCTGATTATATTCATCAGTTAATAATTTGGTTTTCTAGTTTGTGACTAAGCTGCTTTTCCTCAGGTTAATGGAGGAAAGTACTGGTATGCATCCAATTTATAGTCATTTCCACATATCTAATCCATATCAATAAGCCACATGTCATTATTACTTTATACTATGACAAAGACAATTTGCATATAATTTCAGATTTTTCAGGGTGGTGCTCCACTTCCTGCTGCTGCTTTTATACTAAAAGGGTTGTTCAAATCAGGTATTCTGTGGATGATAGTTCTAAAGTAGATAAGCAAAATGAGTAGATGAAATTCAGCAAAGGATGCACTTGGGTGAGGGCAGGAAATTTGGAACTCACTGGAGAGCAGAATAGAAACGTAGCAGTGGTCAAAGTTGTCCCACTGATATCTCATAAAGCCTCATGCCTTGCAGCTAATTCAGCTGGGTTAAGATGTTTGGATTAATAACAAACAATAACAGGAAGGATAGTTTAGGAAAGCTGGCTTCCTGAAATGATGAAATGGGAATCAATTTCCTCTTGTGGTTTTTTTCTTGCTCAACTGTTGACATTATACAAAGAAGACTATGGTTTCCCCCAAAGGGCCGACCTTCCCTATAGACACAATTGTTTTCTGAAGCTCTAGGGTGACACCTGGGTATAAGGAAGGAGAAGGAGCAGACTCCAGAGCTACAGTCCCAGCTGATAAAGGAAGGTAGATGGGCTCAGCCCATTGTAATTGCCATTTCATCTGAATACAGCTAGAGGCTCCTGGGGTTGGTAGAATCCCAGAATGAGTCCCTGTAAGTGATGCTGCTTCTTTGGGATGAGCAACCATATAGAAAGGCTTTTATGGAAAATGATGAGAAGACAATCCTTAATTTGTGAGTTTTATGAGAATATGGTGAAGGAGCACAGCTCTATTCATACTTTCTACCTTGAGTGTGTGGGGTTAGATACAGAGAAAAGGTGAGAGTAAGATTATACTCTGCCCTCATAGTAAATAGAAGGGGCACAGAAAATAATCATAATCCTCACAGTCCACAGTCTCTCATGGTTTTTCTCCCCCTCCAATTTCCCCCAACTCCTTTCTCCTCTCCATCTCCCCATGTCCTCTATGTTATTCCTTATGCTCCACAAATAAGCAAAACCATATGATAATTGACTGTCTCTGCTTGACTTATTTCATTTAGCATAATCTCTTCCAGTCCTGTCTATGTTAATACAACAGTTGGGTAGTCATCCTTTTTGATGGAGGCATAATACTCCATAGTATATATGGACCACATCTTCCTTATCCATTCGTCCGTTGAAGGGCATCTTGGTTCTTTCCACAGTTTGGTGACTGTGACCATTGCTGCTATGAACATTGGGGTACAGATGGCCCTTCTTTTCACTACATCTGTATCTTTGGGTAAATACCCAGTAGTGCAATTGCAGGGTCATAGGGGACCTCTATTTTTAACTTCTTGAGGAATCTCCACACTGTTCTCCAAAGTGGCTGCACCAACTTGCATTCCCACCAACAGTGTAAGAGGGTTCCCCTTTCTCCACATCCTCTCCAACACACGTTGTTTCCTGTCTTGCTAATTTTGGCCATTCTGACTGGTGTAAGGTGGTATCTCAATGTGGTTTTGATTTGAATCTCCCTGATGGCTAGTGATGATGAACATTTTTTCATGTGTCTGTTAGCCATTTGTATGTCTTCATTGGAGAAGTGTCTATTCATGTATTCTCTCCGTTTTTGGGTGATTATCTGTTTTGTGTGTGTTGAGTTTGAGGAGTTCTTTATAGATCTTGGATATCAGCCCTTTGTCTGTACTGTCATTTGCAAATATCTTCTCCCATTCCGTGGGTTGCTTTTTTGTTTTGTTGACTGTTTCCTTTGCTGTGCAGAAGCTTTTGATCTTAATGAAGTCCCAAAAGTTATTTTTGCTTTTGTTTCCTTTGCCTTTGGAGACATATCTTGAAAGAAGTTGCTGTGGCTGATGTCAAAGAGATTACTGCCTATGTTCTCCTCTAGGATTCTGATGGTTTTCTGCCTCACGTTGAGCTCTTTTATGCATTTTGAGTTTATATTTGTGTATGGTGTAAGAGAATGGTTGAGTTTCATTCTTTGACACAAAGCTGTCCAATTTCCTGGTACCATTTATTGCAGAGACTTTTTTTCCACTGTATATTTTTTCCTGCTTTGTCGAAGATTATTTGACCATAAAGTTGAGGGCCCATATCTGGGCTCTCTACTCTGTGGACGCTGAGAAACAACTGAGGGTTTTGGAGGGGAGGGGGATAGGAGGTTGGGTGAGACTGGTGGTGGGTATTATGGAGGGCACGTATTGCATGGAGCACTGGGTATGGTGCATAAACAGTGAATTCTGGAACATGGAAAAGAAATAAAAAAATAAAAATTAAAAAATATATAAAAAAATAGCTGTCCAGTTTTCCCAGAACCATTTATTGAAGAGACTGTCTTTTTTCCACTGGATATTTTTTCCTGTTTTGTCGAAGATTATTTGACCATAGAGTTGAGGGTCCATATCTGGGCTCTCTACTCTGTTCCACAGTCTCTTCAATAAATGGTGCTGGGAAAACTGGACAGCTATATGTAGAAGAATGAAACTCAACCATTCTCTTACACCGTACACAAAGATAAACTCAAAATGGATAAAAGACCTCAGTGTGAGACAGGAATCCATCAGAATCCTCAAGGAGAACATAGGAAGTAACCTCTTTGATATCAGCCACAGCAACTTCTTTCAAGATATGTCTCCAAAGGTGAAGGAAACAAAAGCGAAAATGAACTTTTGGGACTTCATCAAGATCAAAAGCTTCTGCACAGCAAAAGCAACAGTCAACAAAACAAAGTGGCAACCCACGGAATGGGAGAAGATATTTGCAAATGACAGTACAGACAAAAGGTTGATACCCAGGATCTATAAAGAACTCCTCAAACTCAACACACACAAAACAGACAACCATATTAAAAAATGGGCAGAAGATATGAACAGACACTTCTCCAGTGAAGACATACAAATGGCTATCAGACACATGAAAAAATGTTCATCATCACTAGCCATCAGGGAGATTCAAATCAAAACCACATTGAGATACCACCTTACACCAGTTAGAATGGCCAAAATTAGCAAGACAGGAAACAACGTGTGTTGGAGAGGATGTGGAGAAAGGGGAACCCTCTTACACTGTTGGTGGGAATGCAAGTTGGTGCAGCCACTTTGGAGAACAGTGTGGAGATTCCTCAAGAAGTTAAAAATAGAGCTTCCCTATGCCCCTGCAATTGCACTACTGGGTATTTACCCAAAGATACAGATGTAGTGAAAAGAAGGGCCATCTGTACCCCAATGTTTATAGCAGCAATGGCCACGGTCGCCAAACTGTGGAAAGAACCAAGATGCCCTTCAACGGATGAATGGATAAGGAAGATGTGGTCCATATATACTATGGAGTATTATGCCTCCATCAGAAAGGACGAATACCCAACTTTTGTAGCAACATGGATGGGACTGGAAGAGATTATGCTGAGTGAAATAAGTCAAGCAGAGAGAGTCAAGTATCATATGGTTTCACTTATTTGTGGAGCATAACAAATAACATGGAAGACAAGGGTAGATGGAGAGGAGAAGGGAGTTGAGGGAAATTGGAAGGGGAGGTGAACCATGAGAGACTATGGACTCTGAAAAACAACCTGAGGGTTTCGAAGGGGCGGGGGGTAGGAGCTTGGGGGAATAGGTGGTGGGTATTAGGGAGGGCACAGATTGCATGGAGCACTGGGTGTGGTGAAGAAACAATGAATACTGTTACACTGAAAATAAATAAAAAATTAAAAAATATATATATATATAAAATCATAATCCTCTTTTAGAAAATGGTGTGATATTGGTGCCAGGAAGATCAAAGAATAGAATGAGAACAAACATTATAGAAAAGGGAAGCAATGGAATGAATGGAAGAGTTATTAGTTTAACACATAAAAAAGCAGGATTTTGAATGAAAATATGAAGGCTTAGGAGAATATAGTCATGCAGAGAGGGAATGGAAAGATATTTCACAGTTCCCAGGGGCAAGAAATGTGTGACAAAAGCCCTAACTTATTTTGTGAGAATTTGGAAGACACATTTTTGAGACAGAGAAAAGGAGGTTCTGATTTTTAGATCTCAGATTCAAACTTTGTGATTCCTCAGCACAGGGGAACAGACTAGAAATAGAATTTAGATCAAGAAGGCATTTAATAGAGCATATTCCTAATATTTAGATATTGATGAAACAGTGAATGATCTCATATCTTTTGGTTCTTCCATCAAAGAAGAAAGATGAGAATAAAAAGGATTAAGGCTTAACACCCTAGCTCTGTTCCTTCTTAATGATTTTAGATGTTTCCGAAGCACCAGGTGGGAATGAGGAAACCTGAGATGCTTTTGTTTCATTCCAGGGGTTCTTTCAGGGGTTCTTCTTTTTTTTTCCCCTATCCCATTTCAATTTAGTTTATGGCTCAAGGTGTTCAAAATCTGTATATATCTTTATACCTTTCCTAAATGGACTATTCTTTTCTCTATCTTCCCCTAGCATCAGCATCCTTGATCCCTCAAAGCTGTCTAAACAGGACTTCTAGAGCTTAGGCTCTGAAGAGACTAATGTTGAGATATTGGGAAATAGAAAATATACAGAAATGAGTCTTGAAGAAGTCAGCCAACAAGAGCACTACCACTGCTTAGTACTCTTTTTGAATATAGTTAGTTTACAAACACAGTTTTGCTTTTCTTCAAAGAAAATGGACTCTATATTATTACATTCTTCCCATAATGGATAAATCTATATGCTTTTCCAATTTTTCCTTCTTGGAGATCATTTTCTTCACCCTTTCCCCACGAAGGGGCTTATCCCTTCTCTCTTCCTTCCCATCCTTTCTCGTTCACCTTCATCTATATCCCCCTGGGGAAGTCTTTGTATGGCTACTGCCTTGAATGAATAATAGGATTTCAAGAGGGTATAGTTTGATCTATATCCATGGCATAGAGAAGGCTACAGGAAGAAATAAAATCTAACGGACACTGGAAAATTAAAGGTTTTGTTATCTTTTAAGCTCCTGTTCCATGATCGTTAAGTAAAGAAAATCACCAAGATGTCCTTAAAATAGTTTTAATTCTTTATCTGAATATTAGGAACACTCTCCTTTAGTGGGTAGAACACTGGAGCATCAAAGAATAAATGTAAATGTAGCACATCATTTGGCTCTGCATGAAAAATATTTATGTAGTTAAACTAATGTAAATGTAGTCTACTAATTTTTAGCTTTTACCTGGAGAGTTAGCTGTGGTTACAACTCAATTTATATGTCTTCAGTTTTGACAATGTATAAATCAAGATACAGCTTTCCAAAGGTTGGGAGGGTGCAGGGATGAGGAAGAGAAGAGGAGTCTGAAGTTGATGGAATAAGAACGTGTTGTGATGAGCACTGGGTATTATACACAACTAATGAATCATTGAACACTAAACTAATGATGTATGTTGACTAACTGAACATTAAAAAATAAATAAATAATTTAAAAAATTAGAAAAGATAAGTACAAAAGCAAAAAATGTATAGATTTAAGCATACCAGAGAGAGTCAAGTATCATACGGTTTCACTTATCTGTGGAGCATAACAAACAATATGGAGGACAAGGGTAGATGGAGAGGAGAAGGGAGTTGAGGGAAATTGGAAGGGGAGGTGAACCATGAGAGACTATGGACTCTGAAAAACAACCTGAGGGTTTTGAAGGGGTGGGGGGTGGGAGGTTGGGGGAACCCGGTGGTGTGTACTAGGGAGGGCACGGATTGCATGGAGCACTGGGTGTGGTGAAAAAACAATGAATACTGTTACGCTGAAAAGAAATAAATCATTAAAAAAAAGATTTAAGCATACCATTTAAAAGCAGAAAAGCAAGTAATTTAAGAACTAAAATAACCATCAAAAATTGTTTAAAGGAGGAGAGAAGAATGGGGATAATGTGAACAAGATAAAACCTCATCTTTCATAATAGAGAGCCAGAAGATAAATTGATAAAACTGGTACATAGATTCATAAACAAGATGTATATGATTTAGAAGCATAGAGGTGTGAACCACTGGAAGAGATAAAACTAAACATAAAGCAAAGTTAGGGTCAGAGACTCTGCTTTTTATTGTATGTTCCTTTTACTCTACTAGTTTAACAATTTTTCTCTCATTCATGAAAAAATATAGTATTTCACCAAATAGTAGCTTCTTTGGTATACCATGTACATCTGCCAATAGGGAAAACCTGAACTGAAAGGAAACAAGATTTACATCCACTGGCAGATTACATTATTTATTGAAAATTAATCATTAATAATATCAATGATAATGTTAATCATTTCTACTCTCATTCCAGGTAAGTTCAGTTGACTTAATGGAACAAGAATTCCCCTACCAAAGGAACAATAGCTTCTGGACATACAAAGTTAGGACCAGTTCTTCACTCTAGGGCTCCATCAAAGATGCAGAGACTCAGACATCTGCCTGGAGCCTTGACATAGTTCCCTTTTCTTACCAACTCTGACAGTCAGCAAATTGTGGTGCTTATGTCTAATAAAACTATACAGGGTTGAGTCCAGGTTTTGTCTCTCAGAGACTATAAGACCTTCAACAAAGTAGTCTCTTCACTTTAGCTCTCTCATCTTTAATATAAAAAGTAGTTTGTATCATATGGGATTGTTGCAACAATGAAATGTATGGTGTTTAGTATGCTTTTCAGTGCATTGCAAACACCAAAGATATTCTGTGTTTAGTGATGCCTTCTTTGGTATACAGCAACCATGTGTGACTTCTCCTACTTCCCTTAATATATATCACATCAAGAGATTGTAAGTGGTCAGCAAATGATCCTGGAATAAACTAAAGAGTGTGGGTGGGTACTTCAGTGGATGGATAGAAAGATAATGACAAGGGAAAGAGTTCAAAGAAAAAAAGCCCTTTTGAAAACTAGGGGCATCCATGCAAGAAAAGATGTTTCCTAAAGGCTATCCCATAGTAAACTTCAGCATTATTTAATCCTAACACTTACTGTTGGTGGGTAATATTGATCCTATGTTATGGCCACTAGAAACAGGACAGAAGTAACTGAATTTGTCTTATTGGGCCTGTCCAGCTGGGCAGAGATGCAGCCAGTTATTTTCGGGATTGTCCTTGCCATGTACCTAGTGGCACTTATGGGCAATGCCCTATTAGTAATTGTTGCCCTCTCAGACCCCAAGCTTCAGACCCCAATGTATTTCCTGCTCAGTCAGCTTTCCTTCATTGACGTGTTTCTGACAACCATCACTGTTCCTCAGATGCTGGTGCACACACTGTCTGTGAATAGAACCATCTCCTTTAATTGCTGCATGATCCAGCTGTTCTTTTTTATGGCTGTGGGCAGCATGGAAGGCCACTTGCTGGCTGCCATGGCCTATGACCGCTATGTTGCCATCTGTGACCCCTTAAGATACTCTGCCATCATCAGCCATCACCTCTGTCTGCGCATAACCTTGACCTCATGGGTGGTCGTCAGCCTCAACAGCCTTCTTTATAGTGTGTTGGTCACCCACTTAACCTTTTGTGACAACCAGGTCACCCACTTCTTCTGTGACATCACACCCTTGCTGAAGCTCTCCTGCACCCGACCAGTGGTCAACGAAATGCTAATATTTACTGAAGGTGTAGCTGTGGTGGTCAGCCCCTTCTTCTTCATTTTAGGTTCCTATGCCCGCATTGGCATTGCCATAGTCCACATGCACTCAGTTTCTGCCCTGTGCAAAGCCCTGTCCACATGTAGCTCCCACATTCTGGTTGTGCTGCTTCTGTATGGCTCTGTGATCCGCATGTACCTCCGGCCATCTTCCAGCTATGACTTGGACCAGGATCGCCAAGTTGCCATCTTTTACACGGTAGTTACCCCTATGCTAAACCCACTAATCTACAGTTTGCGGAACCAGGAAGTTAAAGGGGCTCTGCGAAGGCTTTTCAGGAAACTCTGCATCGCAGGAAGCTTCCAACCTTGTTCCCAGGTGAACAGGAGATGTCAGCACGTCTCCTGAGCCTAAGGAGTTAAGGTCTAACTTGAAAATGCCTCAAATAAATGGGTTACATTCCTAATAACTGGTATGGTTCACAATCCTGTGGAATAATTTTCCTTGTTGGCTCCCTCCTGCCTGGATTTGGGAAGAAATGAATTCATAAATAAATAGTTCTGATCCTCATTGACTGACCTAAAATCTCATCATATTAGAACTGGACAGATATCTTAATCGATTTACTTTATTTTTTAAAAGATTTTATTTATATATTTATTTAAGAGATTGAGAGAGAGAGGGAGAAGGAGAAAGAGAATGGGTGGAGGGACAGAAGGGGGGTGAGAGAGAGAATCTCAAGCAGACTCCACGCTGACCATGGAGCCTGATATGGGGCTCCGTCTCATGACCCTGATATCATAACCTGAGCCAAAATCAAGAATCAAATGCTTAACCAATTGAGCCACTTAGGCACCCCCTGAACTGCTGTTTTTAGATCACCAAACCTGAACCTTTCATCTTTTAAAACTAATATGGGGCATAGGGGATTGCTAAGCCAAATTATACATCAGTGAGGACTGCAGAACTTTGATCATTTTAGTGATATTATGGCAGTGTCACGTACTTGCCATTGTGACAGGTGTAAGGTGATATCTCATTGTAGTTTTGATTTGCGTTTCTCTGATGATAAGTGATGATGAGTATCTTTTCATGTGTCTGTTGATCATCTGTAGGTCTTCTTTGGAGAATTGTCTGTTAATGTCTTCTGCCCATTTTTAATTGGATTATTTGTGGCTTTTTGGTGTTGAGTTGCATAAGTTATTTATACATTTGGGATACTAAGCCCTTATCAGATATATCACTGGCAAATGTCTTCTCCCATTCAGTAGGTTGTCTCATTGTTTTGTTGCTTGTTTCCTTTGCTGTGCAGAAGGTTTTTATTTTGATGTAGTTTCAATAGTTTATTTTTGCTTTTCTTTCCCTTGTCTCAGGGGACATATCTAGAAAAATGTTGCTATGGCAAATGTCAGAGAAATTACTGCCTGTGGTCTCTTCTGAGATTTTCATAGTTTCCTGTCTCACATGTATGTCTTTAATCCATTTTGAGTTTATTTTTGTGTATGGTGCAAGAAAGTGGTCCAGTTTCATTGTTTTGCATGTAGCAGTTCAGCTTTTCCCAACACTATTTGTTGAAGAGACTGTCTTTTTTCCATTGAATATTCTTGCCTCCTTTGCCAAAGATTAATTGACCATATAATTGTGAGTTTATTTCTGGGCTCTTTATTCTGTTCCGTTGATCCATGTGTCTATTTTTGTGCCAGTACTATACTGTTTTGATTATTATACCCTTGTAGTATATCTTGAAATCTGGAATTGTGGTACCTCCACTTCTGTTCTTCTTTTTCAAGAATTCTTTGGCATTCAGGGTCTTCAGTGGTTTCATACAAATTTTAGGATTATTTGTTCTAGTTCTCTGAAAAATGCTGTTGGGATTTTGAGAGAGAGTGCATCAGATCTGTAGATTGTTTTGGGATGAACATTTTAACAAAATTTGTTCTTCCAATCCATAAGCATGGAATATCTTTGCATTTATTTGTGTGATCTCCAATTTCTTTCATCAGCATGTTATAGTTCTCAGAGTATAGGTGTTTCACCCAGGAGAGTGATTTTTTTAGTAGACCGTAGAGTAGCCTAAATCTCTTTTAAAATTATAGTAATTTTACATTCTCACATTATTTTAAACCCATAGTAATAGCTAGCAGTTCGGTAACTACAGTGACTAAATTATTCTATCTGCGCTTTCATGTCCATCCATAAAAGACAGTATAGGGCATAGGGCACTGGTGATAGAGATTGGGAGAGAGAGTCTTCACAGTGGCTCTAACACTAGAAGTAAGTGGTCCTATATGGGACATATGTCAAGTAGGCTGTTTAAACACACTGATAGACTTGATGTAATATGTAAGGGGAAAAGAAGAATCAAAGATGGACTATGGAAATGGGTGGAATCATTGTGCCATTTATTTATATGTGACGGTGTCTGTATTGTTGCTGTAAAAAAAACACATACATTTGAGAGATAAAGGGAGCAGTATTTATAATTACATTGAAATAATAGAAGTAATTTGCTCTTTTGTGCAAACATGATTTTCCAAATATTCTTCTTCTTGAAGATGTCCAAATGAAATAGAGTGCAGAAACCCAAGGGAAAATGCTAAAAGGCTTTGTTGAAGGTGGTGTGGGGTCATGTTCAAGGGGATGGACTCTGGAACCAGATACCATGAATTAGAATCCCACTATTGTCATTACTTGCCATGTGATTTTTTTTCTCAGGCTATTGGTAACCAGTTTTAGCTGGACCTGCCCTGGTAGTTATTATGATTACAAAATGCCCTCAGTAACAATCAGAAGACTTCGAAAAAAATCTTTATTACCCTCAGGTCCTGGAAAGCATATTGTATACCTGGCACCCCATAGTGAGGTCACAGGTACAGGGAAAGCATAAGAGAGCATGGGCTTAGTGTTCTGCTTTTACTGGGGTTGAGGGAAGGGGCCTTGGGTTTCACAGGTTGATTCTATTGGTGGATTTAAAACATAAGAACAGGAATTTAAAGTGTGGGAAGAGAAAAAAAAAAAACAAATGGCCCAAATGGTCAGTTAATCTAAATCAGCCAAGATTTCTGAAACAAATGAGCAGGGGGTGGTGGCATCTGGCTCTTTACTAGTTGGTGTGGCTGGCAGTGTATTTATTGAGATAGCGTTTTTGAAGTGGAACCCTCCAGAATCAAAGCTAAATCAAGCACTTAGTCTACAAAAAGTAAAATCATTTAGTGCTCTTTGACAATGATTCAACTACTCTGCCTCAGTTATCCATCTGTAAAGAAGAGAGAAACAGTATCTATAATTTAGGGTTGTTGAAAGGATTTTATGAGTAAAATATATGTAAAGCACTCATAATAGTGACCAGCTCATGAAAACCATATGTGTGTGTCCTATTATTACTATTATTCTTATTACTATTAGTAGCATACAGATGAAGAAATAATGGGAGAAAAGAACAAAGAGTTAGTAGTTAAAGGTTTGGATATCTGTATGTACCTAAAGGCTACTGATGAAATGAGAGTAAGGCCAGTAATTATTCTGCCTCATTTTTTTATTGACTGAACCACAGTTCCTAATATGTGTGTATTGTATTGGTTGACATTTCCTTCAAAGTACTGAATAAGAGATAATCCAAACCACAGTGGCTTATAACAACAGACATTTATTTCTCAATCAAAAGTCTTCAGGTTAAAAGAGGGAACTCTGCTTCAGATCCTGGGTTAAGTTCAGGTCTGGTCTATGTGTTTCACATTCTGAAATTCAAGCTAAGGGGCTTTAGCTACATGAGATGAGCCAGAGATCAATAGGGCAAACAAAATGATCTGAACCCAGTCAAAGCTTTTAATTGGAAATGACATTTGTTATGCCTGTTCATAAAGTAGCTAAAGCCAGCCCAAAGTCAATGGGATGGAGATGTGTATTCTGCCCCAGCAAAGCCATGGCAAAGACAGGAAAGCAAGGAAGAACTGTGAACAGATAACACTACCTATCTAACTGCCAAACAAAATGAACCAGAATTCCAGTAACATGCATGAAGATGGTTTCTAATTTTTCATTATCATAAACAAAAGCATATTGAACATAAAAGATATGAGAGTATTCATATATATATATATATAATGAATATATATAATATATAATATAATAATGAATATGAATAATATAATAATGAATAATGAGTATATATTTAATGAATGATATATAATATATCATTCATATTATATTCATTCTTTGAGGTAAACTCCTAGAAGTGGAATTGTATCATCTAAATATGAAATTGTTTGATAGCATTTTCCAATTGCCCTTCAATTATTAATATATTAATTTACTCTCTTATCCATTTCTTTAAGAAAGTTCTTTCAGTGGGGCATTTAGTTAGAAGAGGCTATAATGGTAACAGATGAGGCAAATCATTTGGTAAAGTAGGTTCAGCCATGAAACTGCCACCTAAAGACACAGAAAGGAGGAAGATGGGCCAAGGAGGCAGGAAAGAAAATAAGAAGAAACAGTGGAATCCAGAAGAAGAATATTGTGTATATAAGATACTTTCAGGAAAATGTGAAGAACCAGAGTTAAGTAACCAAAAGTTGTTTTCATTTCCTTATTATTATCATTTTATAAATGTCAGGCCCACTTTATCTTGGAAGAATTTATTATCCTGATGCAGCCAAAGACTTGAGGAGTATAGCTCCTCAAACCAGTTTTGGTGGTGACCAAGACTTATGTAGAGGTCCCAAGAAACCCTTCTACCTCATTACACAAATTTACCACAATTTTAGCTTCTTCTCAAGTCAGTGCCATCTACAAAAGTACTGTTACGCTGAAAAGAAATAAAAAATTAAAAAAAAAAAGATTCTACAAAAGAAACTTTCACTGTCAAATGGCCTATAAATCAGCCTGCACTTGCAACTTCTGCTCCATGCCCTAGGAGGTCGGTCCTTCTCATATTTTCCCTTTGAGAAGGAAACTGGAAACACCCATGAAACTAAAGAATTGACATTTTGGTAGACATTTTGGCTCTTGGACCTTTTTTTTCATTTCCAGCACTAATTGGTCAAAAGACAAATACCCGGTAAAATAGTCAGTTTCCACATATCAACTACAGAGAAGATTAGGAGCATGCTGAGACAAAAGGAGTTTAAGTTATCCCTGAATGGTGCAGCTAATGAAGGTTAAGAAAATGCAAGTCGGAGAGCCCTTTACATTATTTCACTGATACGGGCGACTGAATTAACTCATACAAGTACAATAGATACACAAGAATGACAGTGCTGAATTCTAGAACATCTGTAACTTGTGACCCTATGCAGTAGACTCTTGTCATTATGTCCTCTTCCCATACTGGAGTTATTCTGCCATTTCATTTGTGGGAAGCAGAATCTCTCTTCCACTTACAGAAAATAAAAGCAGCAGTATTGCTTGCCCAGTTTCCCTGGGAAATAGAGCATGGGCATATGGACCAAGTCTTGGCCAGCTGCATGGATCACCTTATATTGAATCTAGATGTATTGGTGTAAAGAATGAGAAGTGGGCATTGTTTTCCTGAGGGTGGCCACATCTGGTTTTCAGGCCTCTGGGGGTTCTGCCCAGTGACTATTGCTGGTAGTATGGGTGGCAGTATAAGTGGCAGTGGAAAGAGTTTAGTGTTTACAGCAGTGACTTCATCAGACAATTCTAGGATATGATTTTGACTGTGGTTCTGACTATATGACCTTTCTTAGTCTTGTCCATTTGATTGAGCCTGGTTGCTTAGCCTTCGTGGAAATTCATGAGTTCCACATACACTTTTAATAAATCTATGAATTAACCAGAATTGTTTTCTGCTGCCTACATCGAAGTATGTTACAACCCTGTTGTTTAATGGCAGACCAGAGAACACTCTCAGTTATAACTAAATACATAGTTTCATGTGCTTTTTGGTTTAAGGGATAGCTTAGGACAATATTCAGTGGGAAAATCCTTAATATGTACCTAATTTGGGTATTTCTAGGAAGTTCTAAAGGAAACAGATATGTGAGGGACAAAATTGTTTTCCCAGAATCATAGATAAAACTAGGAACTGTGTTTTGGGATTTTAGCTGAAGGAAGAAGTCCATATTCTGCTCACCCATTTTCTGAAGGCTCCCTTGACATCCCCATTCCTCAGGCTATAAATGAAGGGGTTCAGCATGGGGGTTACCACTGTGTACATGACTGTCAGGATGCGACCCTCAGTCACCGAATAGCTGGTAAGAGGCCGGAAGTAGACCCATGTGAGTGTGCCATAGAAGATAGCCACCACAGTGAGGTGGGAGCCACAGGTAGAAAAGGCTCTCCACTTGCTCTTGGCTGAGGGGCTCCGGAGGACCACTGAGATTATGTGGGCATAGGAGGCAATGATGAAGGCCAGAGCTCCATTGATGACAATAACACCCTCTGTATGAATCATCAGGGTGTTGAGGTAGGGGCTGGAGCAGGAAATCTTCATCAGAGGGTAGAGGTCACAGAAGAAATGGGGGATCTTGTTATCTGCACAGAAGATCAATCGGCCCATGAGAAGGGTGTGCAGCAGGGCATGAAGATGGGAGAGGATCTGGCACAGAGCCACCATCTGTGAACATAGCGTTCTGGTCAGGATCCTAGGGTAGCGGAGAGGGTAGCAGATGGCAATGTATCTGTCATAGGCCATTGCAGCCAGAAGGAAGTTTTCCATGGCTGCAAAGCAAACGAAGAAATAAGTCTGAGCTAAGCATCCCATGTAGGAAATAGCCTTGGTAAGAGAGAAAATGTTCTGTAGCATTTTGGGGACTGTGGTGGAGGTGAAGCAGATGTCTGCCAAAGCCAAGTTACTGAGGAAGATATACATGGGGGTGTGGAGGCATGGAGTAGAGATAATCAGTGTGATGATGGCAAAGTTCCCAGAAATGTTGATTGCATACATCAGTAGAAAAAGAAGGAAGAGTGGAATCTTCTCTTCCGGCTGGGTAGAAATGCCCAAGAGAACAAAATGGGATACACTGGTCCAGTTGGTATTGACCATCTGTTGCTATAAGAACAAACAGATTTAATACTTTTTATTGAGGTATATAATTGCCATATAACATTATATTCATTTCAGGTGTACACCATAATGATTCGGTATTTGTATATATTGCAAAATGATCACCACAATAACTCTAGTTAACATCGATCCCCATACACAATTAAAATTTTTTTCCCGTGATGAAGACTTTTTGAAGATATACTCTCTTAGCAACTTTTTTTTTCTTTTCAGCGTAACAGTATTCATTGTTTTTGCACCGCATATGATGGAGTATTATCAACTGTATTCACCATGTTGTACATTACATTCTCATGACTTATTTTATAACTGGAAGTTTGTACCTTTGAACCCCCTTCACTCATTTCACCTGCTCTCTGCCTCTGGCAACCACCAATCTGTTCTCTGCATCTACAAGGGTTTGTTTTGTTTTGTTTTGTTTTATGAGAGAGAGAGCGAGTGCGCACGTGAGCACACGTTAGCAGTGGGGGAGGGGGAAAGGGAGAGGGAGAGAAAAAATCTTTTTATTTACTTATTTTAATTTTAATTAATATATAATGTACTATTTGTTTCAGGGGCACAGGTCTGTGATTCATCTTCAGCAATTCACAGCGCTCACCATAGCACATACCCTCCCCAAAGTCCATCACCCAGCCACCCCATTCCTTCCACCCCTTCCACTCCAGCAACCCTCAGTTTGTTTCCTGAGATTAAGAGTCTCTTGTGGTTTATCTCCCTCCCTGCTTTTGTCTTGTTTCATTTTTCCTTCCCTTCCCCTATCATTCTCTGTCTTGTTTCTCGAATTCCTCATCTCAGTGAGATCATATGATAATTGTATTTCTCTGATTGACTTATTTAACTTTGCATAATAACCTCTAGTTCCATCCATATCGTGGCAAATGGCAAGTTTTCATTTTTTGATGGCTTCACAATATTCCATTGTATATAGATACCACATCTTTATCCATTCATCTGTTGATGGACATCTATGTTCTTCCCATAGTTTGGGTATTGTGGACATTGTTGCTATAAATACTGGGGTGGATGTGCCCCTTTGGATCACTACATTTGTGTCTTTGGGGTAAATACCTGGTAGTGCAATTGCTGGGTCATAGAGTAGCTCTGTTTTCAACTTTTTGAGGAACCTCCATACTGTTTTCCAGAGTGGCTGCACCAGCTTGCATCCACCAACAGTGCAGGAGGGTTCCCTTGAGAGAAAGAATCTTAAGCAGGCTGCACACCCAGCACAGAGCCCAATGTGGGGCTGTTCTTACAACCCTGAGATCATGACCTGTGTTGAAATCAAGAGTCGGATGCTTAACTGACTGAGCCACCCAGGCATCCCAGAGTTTTTTTCCCTCTTTAAGTTCCCCATATAAGTGAAATCATATGGTATTTTGTTTTTCTCTGATTTATTTCATTTAGCATAGTGCCCTCAAGGTCCACTCACGTTGTTGTAGATGGCAAGATTTCATTCCTTTTAATGATTGGATAGTATTCCATTGTATATATATACTACATCTTCTTTATCCATTCATCCATAGATGGACCAGCTAGGTTGTTTCAGTGTTTTGGCTATTACAAATAATGCTGCAGTGAACATAAGTGTACTTATATCTTTTTGAATTATTGTTTTTGTTTTCTGTGAACAAATACTCAGAAATGGAATTGCTAGATCATATGGTAGTTTTAGTTTTATTTATTTATTTAGGAACCTCCATACAGTTTTCCAAAAAAGGATTATATAATAGGCTTGGACATCTGAGCAGGCTGTTTGGTAACTATCACTTTTGTGCTCCACTATAAACTGCTCACAGTGTTGATAAAGGGATCAAGGACTTAACTATTTTCCAAAATAGTGAGATATGGATTTTTCATTATCATCAGCATCATTACTATTACAAATTGTGCAGATTACCACTTTACAAATTAGAAGACTAAGGCCTGGAAAGTTTCAGTTTTTTTTTTTTTTTTGTCATTGAAGGGCAAAATCTGAACTTAAAGTCATGCTTATCAGACTCCAAAATCTAGGGCGAAGTCTAGGCTAGTGACACTATATAGTGCGACTCTTCAAATTAAAACCAAGGCACCTTATTCATGGTAATAAGACCTCTTGATGGACTCTATAATCTGCCTACTAAAAGGGATTTCAGAGTTATTGGCCCAACAACTTCTATTTTGGGGAGTGCATACTCCTGGTGGTGCCCAAAGACTCAAAGAGTGTACAGACACACCTTAGGACAAACAGTTTCCAGATTCTCAGCTTCTAGATTTCTCTTTTCTGAAATCATTTTGTCTGCAATTTATCTTGAACATTATGCATTATTCTGTTTTCTGCTTAGCAAGTGAAAGACATGCTTTCACCCCAAATCCATACTTTCATCCCAAATCTTACTAGATGCACTGGCTCATAATAGAATAATCTCATGATTAACCTCTAAGGAGGTTAGAATAACGTCAAAGGAGGCTAAGGACAATCAGAATATGAATAAAATGGATTACTTTAACAACCCATAATAAGTCCTCTTTTTAAAAAAAATGTTTTTATTTAAACTCGATTTGGCTAATATATAGTGTACTATTAATGCGGGTAGATTTAGTGATTCATCAGTTGCATGTAACACCCAGTGCTCATTACAACAAGTGCCCTCCTTTTTTTTTTTTAATTTTTATTTATTTGTTTAATTTCTTTTCAGTGTTCCAGAATCCATTGTTTATGCACCACACCCAGTACTCCATGCAATACATGCCCTCCATAACACCCACCACCAGACTCACCCAACCTCCCACCCCCCATCCCTCCCAAACCTTCAGATTGTTTTTCAGAGTCCACAGTCTCTCATGGTTAGTCTCCCCCTCCAATTTCCCCCAATTCTCTCTCTTCTCCATCTCCCCATGTCCTCCGTGTTATTCCTTATGCTCCACAAATAAGTGATGGATATTAAGGAGGGCACGTGTTGTGATGAGCACTGGGTGTTATATGCAACTAATGAATCACTGAACCCTATGTCAAAAACTAATGATGTACTGTATGTTGGCTAACTGAACATAAAACAAACAAACAAACCAAAAACAACAAAACCGAAGAGTCAGATGCTCAACCACCAGAGCCACCCAGATGCTCCTCAGTGTCTATGCTCTTAACCACTGGACTATGCCGTCCCTTAAACATTCCCTAACCATTCCAGTTCCTACTTTCCTCTTTCTTCCTTTTCTACTGAGCTATCTTGTGCCTTTGGCCATTGATAAGTGTCTCTCATGTTTTTTTTTTTCTAGTTTAATTCTCATTTTAGAATTAGAGAGTAGATATTATCATTCCCATTTTCAGATTATTAAATTGAGAATCAGAGGGATGGATTAACTTCTGTGGGGCCACAAAGCGTAGGGTTGGATCATAGAGCTAACTCAGAAGTGATGCTCTTTCTGTCCTAGCTCATCCATTTAGCACCTATGTTTTATTCTTGTCCTGTCCTTCCTTCCCCTTACTAGTCTGTTATTGTAGGTGGAGCCTTCAAATCAGAGCAGGGGGTCCTGAGTTTATTTAGGAAACATGAGATGTCTCCCTTCGGTTCTTAGGGGAGTTGTAAGAAGAGAATGACCTCTGCCAGAGAGTTTACAGCCTATGGCTGCCACCATAGGCCCATCAAGCTCCTGTGACAAAGCTGCTTATAGGACTGGAGAAAGCCCCAGAAGTTGTTGGAGGGCAGGCTGCCTGGAACCTTACAGTCTTCCTCATCTCCCTCCTAGCTGGTGGAGATGATCCCTCCTGACACATAGTGCAGCATATCAGCTCACTGTGGGCAAAGGAGAATAATGTGGTATGGGGCAAGGCATGGGAAGCCAGGAATGGGGAACTACTAGGGAAGAATCTTTATATAAGGATGTGGACAGAGAAAAAGTAGTGTGGTATGTGAAAAAGTCTTAATTGAAGAATGGTAAGATTTGGGCTTTGGTGTCAGATTGCCATGAAACTTTTCTTGGGGGTCTTAGGAAAATCACTTCATTCTTGAAAGCCTCAGTCTCTTCATCTGGGAAATGGGAAGATGAACCCCTGCTTTCAATACAAGAGGCTTTGTAAAGAAAACAAAAACAAGAGACTGTGGACTTAAAGGCCCTGTAACAAGTCTGTGAAATAGTGCAAAGTTGTTTGTTTTAAATTCCTGTAGGAACTTGGCTTCCGTATGACAGAATAGGTCCCCACAAGTCCTGGCACTCAGATCCACAGACTTCCCTGATAACACAGTTGCCTCTCTTTCCAAAATGATCTTGATAAACAGAAGCTCTTGGCACTTATATAACATGACTTAGTCTATTCTCTGGGTTTTTCAGTCTGATCACTAATTCCCAGAAGTGGAAAGAAAAGTCCAGGTCAGTTTTTAAGAAAGACAAAGTTGACAGCTATGTCCAGGGTTTCATTTTAGAATCATCCAATCCTGATTATCCATAACACCTCCCAAAGTGACTAAAGCTTTCTGGAATTCCATCAGATATTTTCTCTTTGACTCAGGAAAATTTCCCTGAAAGGAAACACTCTTGATTATTTAAATCATTCAGTTTGTTTTTTGTTTTGGGGCTATTTTTTTCCCCCTGTGGCTAGGTTTCATAAAGGGAGGGGAGAGTCAATGAAGATATATAGCATGTCTGAGGATGGCATAAGGAAGAGGCACTATAAAGGGAAAGTAAAAGAAAAATAAGAAGAAAACTTAGGGAGTCAAAGACTTCACAAAATGCACAATACTGTGCAAAGGATCCAATTTGAGAAAGATAGTTATCCCTCCAGAAATTTCAGAGAGCAATTCCTGTGAAGGAATTACCTGAGTGGCTCAGAAATTGCAGTGTGGGTGTGCAGTCTTGAGTGAGGAGACTCAGCTTCTTGTGGGCTCTGACTGGACTGGAATGGGCTGGGCTGGACACTTCCTTCCTCCCTCAGGCAGCATGTGTCGTCATGTCTTCTTTGGACAGTAGCATAGAGCTGTCCACTCGGGGAAGACAGGGGAAGTTGCCTAGCATAGCAGAAAGGAAGGCATTGGGAAGGAGTTGAAGGGAGAGGGCAGCCAGCCTCATGGTGGTGCTTCTGCTGGTCAGGGGCAGGAAGGCATGCCTGGGAAATGCACTGGGAGATTTTATCACATGCTTCTGCATGACTCCATGGTTCTCACTAGCACAGAGCCCCAAGTGTGTCATTGTCCAAATCTGAGACCGTCCCTGGGGTTGGGACCCAGGAGGCAGTACTTCCAGTATTAGCATTAGTGACTCCTGTGGCCCGGCAGGTGATCCCGAGAGTGGTCAGGACTTGGGAGATCATCCTGGACATGGGGTTCTCTGTCATGTGCTCCAAAATTTGACTCTGAGAAGTCCTTGAAGATGTATGTAGCCTGTTATTTTTACATTTCATTGAAGTAAAAAATATTTTGCAGTGAAACACATATCAAGTGAAAAGTGAGATTCTTATTTCCCATCTTCCCCATTCCTCTCCAGGAGTAATCGCTGTTCATATTTTGACGTGGACTCACCCAGACACTTTTATATGCACAAATATACATGTATAATTTTGTTTTTACAAAGAATAGGGCCATTTGTTCTGGAGCTTCCTTTGTTTCTCTCATCAATATCTCACAGATCTCCTCTGTCACCATCAAACCTACCTCATTATTTTAAAGTATTTAGTGCTTATTGGATGTTTCACAAGTCCTTCCTCATGCGATGTATCTCCTTTTTTGGGGGGGCTATCACAAAAGCAATGCTATATGGATATTCTTTTACAGATATCTTTGTTTGCACATATTTTTCTAGAAATGGAAATGCTTTATGAAAGTATATGTGCATTTTTTTTACTTTCCTGTAGCTCGATGTTTATTAAGTAAGAGCCATGAAGATGACCTCTCTCTAGGAGACTCTGTGGTATATGTGCATTTTTAATTTCAGGTGGCAGCCCCAGATTATCCTCCAAAAAATTGGAGTCAAGAGCATATGAGAGTGTCCTTTTCCACACAAACCTAACAGCACTGTTTGCCAACTTTTTTCTGTCTCTCAGTCTGATGACAGAAAAAAAAAACCAAAAACACCCCACAATACTTTATCGTTTTACTTTTTTTTCCTAGTTGTGGGAGACATTTTTTTTGTATTTTTGACCATTTTTATATTTCCCTTCTTTGAATTTTCCAAAGAAATCCTTCATTATTTTTTTTTCTCTGTGATTGTTGTGTTTTCATTATGACTTTGCAGGGGTTAAAATGTGCTTAAGAAATATTCTGTTGTGTTTTCCTTTCTGATCTGACTCATAACTCTCTGCTCTCAGTATGCGGCTTGGACGGGTATTTTCCCTCTTACTTATGCTCTCTTCAGTCTGGGAAAACAAATCATTCATTTCCCTAGAAAGAGAAATGGACCATTCTTATCAGCTCTCATGTCCGTTTGCTCCCAAACATCTGAAACTCACGTAGACGCAGATGTCATTGAAGGCACATAGTTGGCAATCATAAAAGGTTACATATGTTGAGCGTTTACTGTGAGTCAGACATTCTGTTTAAAGTGCTCAAATGATTTTATGTCATTTATTCCTCCCAGTGACCAAATGAGCTACTCCCATGTTCATTGTGGCATTAGTCACCATAGCCAAGATATGCAAACAACATAAGTGCTGTTGACAGATGAATGGGTAAAAAAATGTGATATATAAACACCCAATGGAATATTACTCAGCCATACAAAAGAAGGAAATCCTTCATTTGTGACAACATGGATAAAACTTGGGGCTATTACGCTGAGTGAACAAAGTCAGGTAGAGAAGACAAATACTATATGATCTCGCTTATATGTGGAAAAAACCAAACTCATAGAAACCAAGAGTAGATGGTGATTTCCAGGGGGTGGAATGGGAAGTGGGTGAATGGGGAGAGATTAGTTGAAAGTATATCCTTCTAGTTATTCAGATGATAAGTTGTAGGGATGTAGTGTACAATGTCATGACTGTAGCTAACAATACTCATATATTTTAAAATTTCTGAGACCATAGATCTTAAATGTTCTCACCACACACACACACACACACACACACACACACACACACACACGGTAACTGTGAGATAATGGATGTATAAGCTAACTTTATTGTGGCAATCATTTCACAATATATATGTATACCAAGCCATCAAATTCTACACCTTAAACTTACACAGTGTTACAGGTCCATTGTATCTCAATAAAACTGGAAAAATAAACAATAAAAACATCTTAAATGGGAAAAATTAAATTACACTGTTTGGGCACAGATGTATATGTCATAAAATTAAAAGAGAAATCAAAGAAGTAATTAGCATAAAATGTAGGAATAGTGGGTACTAAGGAGGGCACATATTGCATGGAGCACTGGGTGTGGTGCATAAACAATGAATCCTGGAACACTGAAAAAATAAAATTAAAAAAATAGGAATAGTGGTACTTTCATAGGGGAGAGAGGAGCTGCAATTTCACAGAGGTACATAGCTGGCAATGATCCTTTTCCTCAACAGGTGGTAGATACTTAGGGTTTTGCCTTGTGAGAAATCATCAAACAGTAAAAACAAAAGTTAGAAATTAAAATAAATTTTTAAAAATTTCAAAAATCTTAAATAAACATCCCAAATAGAACTCATTCACTTAATCATTAATTTCTATATTAATTTCTTCATTCTTTTATTTAGCTAAATCCTATGGGGTATGGTAGTGTTTAAGACAGAGCTCCTCCTTTCATAGAATTTACAGTAAATCATAAGAGATGTTATACACTAGACTACAGGCAAGGTGTATTTTTTTCTTCATAGTAGCCCCAATAGCGGAAGCGTGCTGGGCCCATAGTAGCCCCAATATCGAGTGTTAGGCACCTAGTAGGAACTTTGTACATATTTGCAGAATGAATGGAAGAATAAGTAAAGTAGTTTCTTAGGCAATTACTTGTTAAATATCATTGAGAAAAGTGCATTGAAAGAGAAACACAGGGAGTTTGGAAAATGTAAATCACAAATGTCTAACCTAACCTTCCTGAGGAAATGATGCTTCAGCTGAGATCTAAGGAATGAGTGAGTGTTAGGGAGAAGAGGAGGAGGAGAAAGCGTTTTAGGCAGAAAGAATTTTGAGGGAGACAAAAACATTCAGACTATAGCAGTGCTTGATCCAAATTATTACAATGAGATAAGATTGCTGCTATTTAACGAGGGCAAGAGGTATATGTTTGGAACTTGTGGAATTCACTGGGACACTGGCAGGTGCTTCCATGAATGGTTGGAATGAGTTAGACCTTAATAGGTACTGTAGGCAGAGAACCCTGATTCTGATTGTTCACTCAAGACCCAAAGCTAAGATATAGCACAGGTACAGAGTTTCAGAGTGATAAAGTAAATATTATAGAAGAAAAATTCAGGGATATAGCCCAGGTACAGAGTTTCAGGGTGATAACATAAATATTATAGAAGAAAGCAGGGCATCGCTAAGAGTGAATTTTTGTTAGATGAATTCTATGAACAATATGACATAATTGGTAATAAGGCTCCTGTGCTTGTGACACTCATCTGAGGCTGCTGGAGGTGTCTTCTCCACACAACCTCTGCTTGAAATGCTTAGGGAGGATGTAATTTATACAGGGAAGATAAGAGAAACAAATATTTTAACTCGGGGGCCCCCAGCATTACTGGAATTTAGATCCACTTCAATCCACAGATTCCCTCTGTCAGATAGTAACAAAAACCTTTGTTTTTTTTCTTTTTTTAATAACTTTTTTATCATGTTGTTAGTCATCATACAGTACATCATTAGTTTTTGATGGAGTGTTCCATGATTCATTTTTTGTGTGTAACACCCAGTGCTCCATGCAATACATGCCCTCCTTAATAGCCCGGTGATGTGTACAAAGACATTTAAAATTGTAATAATGTTCTGCAACAACAGAGACCTGCGCCAAGCGCAGCTAACAAGGAAGGGCATGGCCAGTAGAGTCAGAGCACCTGAAATCAGACCTGAAAGACGCCATTGGACAACCAACCCAGAACAGCAGAATCTCCGAACATATAGAAGGGAGATCTGGTGGAGGAGATGACATGTTAACTCTAATCTTGAGGCAAACTGCAGCAGTGGGGACTACAGCTTGAAGGGAGTTGAGGGAAATTGGAAGGGGAGGTGAACCATGAGAGACTATGGACTCTGAAAAACAACCTGAGGGTTTTGAAGGGGCAGGGGGTGGGAGGTTGGGGGAACCAGGTGGTGGGTATTAGGGAGGGCACAGATTGCATGGAGCACTGGGTGTGGTGAAGAAACAATGAATACTGTTACACTGAAAATAAATAAAAAATTTAAAAAAAAAAAAGGAAAATGGCACTCAGCCACCACTTTAAAGAAGCAGTGACAAGGTGTAGTGAACTTAATGTGGGGGGCGAGAGGGTCTGAGCAGTGCGTGGGGTAAACAGTAGTAGATGCTGTTGTTGCCTCATCCATGTACCCTCAAGTCTTATCATTGTCCTGATACTGACAGGACGTATGGATTTCCCCCACATGCTTTCAGATACCAGCATATCCATCTGTCTGAGAGCTGTTTCTGGCCGCTGGAGGTGTCCCGGGGTATCCCATGAGTTTCAGATAGACATGCATAGCAGAGGAAAAGTGCTGAGGAATTAATGCTCCCTGGGAAAGCCTTCAGTCTCAGCTGGTGGGAGTTGGGTGGGGTAACTTAGAGGTGTGTGTTCTGCAGTGGTTCCGAGTTCCGCACGGCCGTAGTAAGGGCCAGTTAGGCATGGTGGTAACTCATGTGGTAGTGTCCCTGTATTGTCTACCTTTCCTCTTCTGTCTTTGTTCCCCATTCCTTCCTGGTGTTTCCTAGGATCACCTCCCAAAGGAACTGCTTATATTCAAGTTCTTGCCTCAGAACCTGTTTCTGAGTGAACCCAAACCAAGATAGATTCCAATATTATGGCTTAAAAACACCTTGTAAAAGGCCCACCTCTCTTCATAAGCACTGGGCCAGGACACTTCAAATCTCTCATTTCATGGTGAATGCTATTTGGCAATAAAATGGCCTAAAATATGCTTACCAAATTCTGTGTCTTATTTTTGGTAAATGTGAACAACTACAACCATTAAAAAGCATATGATTCAGTTGGCTTCATGATTATTCAGCAGGGAGGGGTCATGCTCACAAGACCTACAACAATGAGAAGAGCAACTATGAAAACAGCAGCAGCTATACAACAAGGGCTATGGTTATTTTCTGAGTCCCTTCTACATGTCAGGGATCATGAGAAGCACTTCAGTTATAGTCATTCAGTTATTTACCATTTATCAAAATTATTAAAACTTGGATTTTTACCTCATTATTACATACAAGGTGACTTGGAGATATTAAATAACTTACTCTATAGTCTCCCAGACTCTAGATATGTGCTGAGGCTATGATTTTCAGATCGTTGGGGGTGTTTGAGGGAGCTCAAGAAACAACACCCACTTTCCCAGTTGAGTTCTCAATCAACTACTGAGTAAGACAAGGACACACAAAAGACAGGGGCCATATCACCACTTTACTCCTGATGAAGTCTAGGTTAGAGACATGACTTGAAGTGAGAACCTAAATATTTTCCTGACCAACCCCAGAAGCAACTATTGCTGGATTCGGGAGGGTTCTCAGGAGTATATGAGTGGCCACTTTGCCCTTGGAGGTACATAGCAGAGCACATGTCCCTGTGAACAGGTTGGTTCTCAATAAGAAACAGGGTTGGTCTGGGCTGAGTGTGCCCAAATTTCTGTTCTGGGGCAGAGTGAGTAAGGTAGCAAACTAGGGCAGTTGTTAGATGAATTAAATCTCGTCCACTTGCAGGTACAAGTCAAGCTGGGTGAAAAAATATTCCTCCCAACACTAGCACACTCTTCCACCTACATCGAATCAACCATTGGTGACCCATGTGAAGTGAATATGGAGGAATTAAATAATCATTGGAAGAATTCTCCTTAACACAGTTTCTACCTCCATATTCAGAGACCTCCAAAATATTTACCAGAGAGAGAAATCACATAGAAGAGCCTTCATAAATAAATAAGAAGACTGGAAACAGAGCTTCCAGAGAGGGAGTGATTGAAGGTTTTCCCAATAGAGAGAAGGGAAGTCCTAAGATTAATTAAGATAAATAACAGAACTGAAGATCTGGATTCCATAAACATTTGTGGAGCACTTACTGTGACCCAAGTAAGCTTATATGTTTCTTATTATTTATTACTCTTATGATGTAGTTGTTTTTCCAGTTTTACAGGTAAAGAAACCAGACCTTGAAGAGGAAGAATGTTCCCCAAATTACTTAGTGTGAGAGTGGAAGGCTTTTGGTCCTGATTTGTAACTTCTGACTTCAAGTCTTTAGTTCTTTTCACTATAACACTAAATATTTTTGGAACTGGGGTATATGCATATAGGGTTTTGACTAACATAATTCAGTCACTCTATTTTATAAATGTTTCAGGAAACCAAGGCTCAAGAGGCAATAAAAGTGATTATCCAGCTGTCACACAGTTAATTTCTTTTTTTAAAATGATTTATTTCTTTTTAGCATAACAGTATTCATTGTTTTTTCACCACACCCAGTGCTCCATGCAATCTGTGCCCTCCCTAGTACCCACCACCGGGTTCCCCCAACCTCCCACCCCCACCCCTTCGAAACCCTCAGGTTGTTTTTCAGAGTCCATAGTCTCTCATGGTTCACCTCCCCTTCCAATTTCCCTCAACTCCCTTCTCCTCTCCTTCTACCCTTGTCCTCCATATTGTTTGTTATGCTCCACAAATAAGTAAAACCATATGATACTTGACTCTCTCTGCTTGACTTATTTCACTCAGCATAATCTCTTTCAGTCCCGTCCATGTTGCTACAAAAGTTGGGTATTCGTCCTTTCTGATGGAGGCATAATACTCCATGGTGTATATGGACCACATCTTCCTTATCCATTCATCCATTGAAGGGCATCTTGGTTCTTTCCACACAGTTCATTTCTGGCAAAGCCAACCCTGGAACCCAGGGCTTAAACTATGCCCCATTCTGATGTTTCAATAGAACACTGCCTATTTAAATATAAAGTATCAGGTTACTTCCTTTGTGTTTCTTGCTACCAGACATAATGAATCATATATTCTTGGGCCAATGATATCTTCCATAGTTCTGTTATAACTTGACCTAAACAAAATTTTGACTTTCATTGTTGTTTTATATGTATACAAGCCCCCAGGCTTTGCTTAGAGACCAGTAAAAATAACAAGAGCCATTTTGAGAGTGGATAGTAAACTACTCAGAGCACGGGCATTTCACAGAGACAATCTGAGGTTACTATTATCACTTGTCCCTCCCTGTCCTTAGATGTCAATCTGTATTTTGTAATACAAATGTAAGAAAAAAAGAAGTCACATGTTCAGGGAAGCTTCAGTGGTTAGGCCAATCAGGAGGCCAATTTCAACTCCCAGCTTTGAGTCTCGGAGTCAGGACCACAAGGTCCTGGGAAAGAATGTTAGAGTGTTTTTCTTCTGAGTAGTTTACCCAGAGCCCCCTTCATATCCCTGTTTCTTAGGCTATAGATGAAGGGGTTCAGCATGGGGGTCACCACTGTGTACATTATTGAGAAGACTCTGTCCTTTCCACCTGAGAGGGATGATGGAGGACATAAATAGACCCCGATAGCTGTGCTATAAAACAGAGAGACCACAGAGAGGTGGGAGGTACAGTTGGAGAAGGCCCTTTGCTTACCCTTTGTGGAATTGATTCTTAGGATAGCCAAAGCAATATAAAAGTAAGATGTAAGGATGCAGATGAAGGGTCCAATTAGCAGTGTTCCTGCCACAAGGATGAGCACCAGGTCATTAACATAAGTAGTGGAGCAGGCCAGATTCAGGAGTGGGACCAGATCACAGAAGAAATGGGGGATGATATTGGGGCCACAGAAAGAAAGCCTCATCACCAAGAGGGTATGCACTAGGGCATGGAAGGTAGTGACCATCCATGACCCAGCCACCAACAGGATACACCGTTGGGAGTTCATGGTCATGGCATAATGGAGGGGGTGGCTGATGGCCACATAGCGGTCAAGTGCCATCACAGCCAGGAGAAAGTTGTCCAGATCTGCAAATAGGCCAAAGAAATAAAGCTGTGTCAGACACCCACCATAAGAAATCAGTTTACTTCCTGAGTTAATATTATCTAGCATCTTGGGAATTATTGTGGAGATGAAACCAATGTCAGAAAAGGACAGATTAGCCAGGAAGAGGTACATAGGGTTGTGGAGGTGCTGGTCAGAAACTATGGCCAGGATGATGAGTAGGTTCCCCACAATGGTGACCAGGTACATGCCCAGGAAGAGCCCGAACAGGAGAGGCTGTTGCTCTGGCCGCTCAGAGAGTCCCACCAGAAGAAATTCATAGATGCTGGTCTGGTTTCTTCTGTCCATGTCTGAAATTCTGTATGAAACAAATTTTTATGATAAGTAACAAAAAAGTAAAATAATGCTGTGCGGAAAATATTTCATATTCCTATTAGAAACATCATGTGGTTTAGTCAGTTTTGTTTTGGCAAAACTCAAATTTATAATAGTGTGTGTTGTAAAAGACCATTTGGATCACTCTTTGTATAGTTATAGATTGGTGTCAGCACCCAACCAGCTATCCAAGTCTCTTTCAAACCATGCCAGCTGTTTCCCATACACATGGCAGTACCTTGTGAAAAAACAAGTGTGCTCTGATCACATAGATCCTGTTAGGTTTTTTTTTTTTACTGAAGAATAATACAATTAAGTAAATAATGTTTTACATACACTTAAAAATTAATTTAAATGAAATGAAAATAATATATGTAATATATAATTATATATAATAATTCTAAATAATTATATAATCAAATTAAGATTTTTAAAGGTAAAATTTCAGAACAACATATGTATTTATAATTACATTTTTGTTAAAATTAAATTTACTCCATTCAGGCCCTTTTTTTTTTTTTTTTTAAATATTTTATTTATTTATTTGTCAGAGAGAGAGAGAGAGAGAGAGCGAGCACGCGCACAGGCAGGCTGAGGCAGAAGCAGGCTCCCGCCGAGCAAGGAGCCCGATGTGGGACTCGATCCCAGGATGCTAGGATCATGACCTGAGCCGAAGGCAGCCGCTTAACCAACTGAGCCACCCAGGTGTCCCAATTTCAGGCCCTTTTTTAAAGTTCCCAGCTCTTTGGGGCACCTGGGTGCCTCAGTCAATTAAACCCCCAACTCTTGATTTCCCCTCAGGTCATGATCTCAGGGTCATGGTATCCAGCCCCATGTCTGGCTCCAACTGGGTGTGGAGCCTGCTTAAGATTCTCTCTCTCCTTCTCCCTCTGCCCCTCTCCCCTCTCCACCCCCTCATACTCCTGCTCTCTCTCTCAAATGAATAAGTTTAAAAAATCTTTAAAAATAAATAAACTTGTTTTTTCATGCATTCCAGCTTTATCAAGATAAAATTAATAGATTAAAAACTGTATATATGCAAGGTATACAGTGTGATGTTTTAATATAAATATACATTGTAAAATGATGATCACAGTCACATTAATTCATACATCTTTTGCCTTAGAGAATGTAAATATCCAATTTGGCAGTTACAGTTCTCATGGCAAATGAAGTTAATGATATTTTTGGCTTATGCATCAGTCTCTTGTGAGTGCGATTGATGTGAGTCAGTCCATTTCAGTTTAACCCAGTGTTTGGATGAGATCCAGTTTTTGTACTTGGCAGAGCTAATGGCCTCAGACTGTGATTATTACTCTGAGAGGCTTGGATTCTTTTCTTCCTGGTATCTCTAGCTCTTTAACCACCAACTGCAACCAAGTCCAGACTGAGGAGCTTAGCAAATAGCAGGAGGTACAATGATATAATTCTGTATTCATTTAATGAATAAATGAACTGTATTCATTTAATCATATCACTTTACAGTCAGAATTAGAAATAAAGGAACATTTATTCCAGCTTTTGCTTTTCTTTCTCAAAGGTAATTAACCTTCAGGAATCTAATTATTTACCAGAAGCATACAGCCCATCATAAACAGTTCCATTGATTCCAAACAAAAAATTTACAAAAACAAATTAATATTCTTAGAATTCTTCTGATATTCTGGGCAAATAAACTAAAACGACTTAAAACAATTGGCTTTTGGGAGAAAGATAGGTCCTTTGGTTTCAACATTATTATGGCAGATGGTCTAACACTGTGCCTAGTGGTCAAGCTGTGGGAGGCTGTCACACCACATGGGAGCATTTCCTGTATTTCACAGAATCTAATCTCTACTATATCTATATACTTAAAACCACTACGTGAGACTCATTTATTTGTCTCCAAGCAGAGTATTTAGGTTGCATAGCATAAAGGGAAAAATTTAGTTTGTACTCAGAAAATTTTGACTCACCTTCCCTTTTTTTTTTAGATTTTTAAAAAATTTATTTATTTGACAGAGATCACAAGTAGGCAGAGAGGCAGACAGAGAGAGAGGGGGAAGCCGGCTCCCCGCTGAGCAGAGAGCCTGATGCAGAGCTTGATCCCAGGATCCTGAGATCGTGACCCCAGCCAAAGGCAGAGGCTTAGCCCACTGAGCCACCCAGGCACCCCTTGACTCACCTTCTTTATCAAACATTGTAATATGGCTTTGAATAATTCATTTAAACTGTCAAACTTTGGTCCCCCCCCCCTTGAAGAAAGATAACTGAATTGATGTCATAAGCTGTTGTGAGTCTCCTTCTCACCATCAGAAAAACGTCTAGGCTCTTTCTTATCATGACATTATTAGCCCTTCTTGAGTCTGTTTCCATCTTTCTGTCCAGTGACACTTCCCTGTTACGCCACCCCAGTCTCACCTGTGAAACCACTCACAGTCCTCAGACAACTCACGTGTCTTGCCTGCATGACTTTGGTATTTAGCCCTTTCACCTTCCTAGATGCCTCCTCCTCCTCTCCATCTGGCAAGAGCTTGGGTGTCAACACTGGACAATACTTCATATTCTCCTTTTGGAATCCATTGCTTTACCCCCTTTGCTCCCACAGCCCTGTATTCGAGATTTGCTGGAACACTTGACATATTGCCTTATAATTAGTTGCTTATCCCCATTAAGTGGTGTCTCCCTCAGTGCCAGGGACTCACTTTTCTTCATTTTGTTTCTTCTTATGTATGCACTTTGTATGTACTATTGAATAAGATAGTGGATGGATGGGCAGTAAAATGGCTTTTTAAGCTATGATGAAACTGTATGATGTTATCATTTAGCTACCAGCATTGGCTTTTATACTCTAAGTAAATTACAATTAATGGAAGAGGTGTATGAAGAACTTAGGTTGCCTAGCAGACATTCTAATACAATGTAAAAAATTTTTTAAAGTATTTGAATGTTGAATTAGTAAGTCTAATTGTTTGTGTTTCTTCCCAAGCACTGAATGTGTGGTTTGTTTATATCTTACATTTAAACTAAATATTGTTGCATTTTAATTTAAAAATGCAGAGAAAATGGATGCTTGAAATTCCAATTTAGTAGGAATGTATCTTCTCATAGGTCTGAATCTGCTCCTTTGTACCCCTTCCGAGTGCTAAGAAATGTTCCCCTGAATCTCTTTGCTTTTCCATATTTGAAAACAGTCAATCTGACCTGACATGTTCCATCCACATATGAAGTCCCTTTCAGGAATATGTGGAAGTTTCAGGAATGTAGTTTCTGGGACTAGAGGGTTAAATTCATAACCCAGTGAAGTAGACCTCTGGATCAAGTCTACCCTGCCACTCCATCCTTTAGGGACTGATGGATATTAAGCCATCTTATGCAACTCTTATTTTATGAATGAGTAAACAGAATCTCCAAGAGCGACTGTAATCTGTCCAAGTTCAGTACCACAACTGATACCAAAAACAGGATTCCTGAAACAATTTCCAAAGGACCATTCTGCTTCTCTTGACTGACAGGGAAGGGGGAAGCATGGCTAATGACTTACTGTCAGTTCTGAGTTGGGCCCAGGAGATCTCCTCATTTTTTCACATTATGGTAGAGATTTGACTCTTCTGCTCTGGGTTCTCACTTGTCAAGAGTGGAAAAACCATACTTGATGACCAGATGAAAAGACAGCATCTTCCCCTATATTTAAGGCATAAAAGACTCCCTGGGACATGGAACCCTCATCTCCTCCAAGGATGGAGAAATGAGAGCAGGCCATCCTAGGTCCTGAGTCAGCCAAACTGACTAGAAATGCAGAAAAAAAAAAAAAAAAGAAGCTATCTCCCTGTGGTTTCTGGAGCAATCCCCAGAGCTCCCTGCTGGAAGTTGCAGAGACATCTGGGAACACCGGTCTCTGAAGTATTCACTGTGGGAAAAACCTTGGTCTGTTGCCCAGTCCCCAAACTCTAAGTGAACTGCTCTGTGACTTTGGGAAGTTTACTTATCCTTTCTGGACTTTTCTCAGGTAGGTAAATCAGAAAACAAAATATTCTCTCAAATAGAAATCTCAGGGTTCACATTTTTGCCATCCTAAGTGTATGAAGTGGTAGCTCTTTGTGCTTTTATTTCACATTTCCCCAGTCCTTAATGATCCAGAGCACATTTTCTTGTGCTTGTCAGCCATTCTTATATCTTCGTTTTATGAAAAGTCTGCCCATTTTTACTGGGTTGATTGTCTTCTGATACTGATTTGTAGGAACTTTAATTCTGATTTGTAATGGATATACTTTCTCATTTTTCCTTTAGTTTAAGCCTTAAAAAATCCCCCAAATTTTATCAAGATGGTTAGCCGTCTTTAATTTCCATACATCTTGCAGCATTTCCTAAAAATGTCTGTCCTTTAAGGTGCCTGGGTGGCTCAGTTTGTTAAGAGGCTGACTCTGGATTTCACCTCAGGTCATGATCTCAGGGTCCTGGGATCCAGCCCTGCATCAGGCTCCCCAGTCAGCCGGGAGCCTGCTTAAGGATTCTCTCCCCCACCCACATATTCATACATGCTCTCTTTCTCTCTAAAATAAATAAATAAATCCTTTTTAAAAACATTTTACTCTTTTTTTTATGTTCAGTTAGCTAGCATATAGTACATTATTAGTTTTTGATGTAGTGTTCAACGATTCCTTAAAAAATGTTTATCTTTTAATTTGAGTGTTTCCTTCACAAGTTTCAGTGAGGCAAACCTTCTGAAGCTTTATGCAGATATACAAATTATCTTTATTTAGATATATAAGAATATTTGTAATGTGTTTTTACATTTGAGTGGCAACTTTGCTGGATATAAATTACTGATTTTAAAGCTATATTCTTTTTATGCATTAAAAATATTTCATGGCTTTTTTACATTCAGTATAGCTATTAAGAAATCTTATATGAGTATGATTACTGCAGACAAACTCCCCTTTGTCTCAGAATTTTTCTCTGACTTTGAAATTCTTAAACTTTATTAAAACCTGTGGATGTGTGAGCTTTTCATTTTCTTTCCTCTTCATCATTCTCTAGAGCCTTGAACTCTGAAGTCATTAATACTTAACTCTGAATAACTTGTCTCCATTATTTTTCCAAATAGTTCTTCTCCAATTTTATTTTTTGTTCTGAGATTCATATGATTTTTTTTTTCATTAATCCTTTTATTTTGCTTAGGAGATAAATTGCATTCGATTATTTTTTAATGTGCTAAAATACACATAACATTTACATAAATTTACCATTTTAACAATTTTAACATGCACAAGTCAGTGGCATTAAGTATATTCACAGTGTTGTGCGACCATGACCTCTATCTTGGCTTCCCCTTTAAGTTCAGTAACAATATCACTTCTAGTCAACGTTTGCTGAAGGTTCTGGCCAGGGCAGTCAAGCAAAAAAAAAAAAAAAAAAAAAAAAAAAAATAGCAATGGCCATGGTCGCCAAACTGTGGAAAGAACCAAGATGTCCTTCAACGGACGAATGGATAAGGAAGATGTGGTCCATATACACTATGGAGTGTTATGCCTCCATCAGAAAGGATGAATACACAACTTTTGTAGCAACATGGACGGGACTGGAAGAGATTATGCTGAGTGAAATAAGTCAAGCAGAGAGAGTCAAGTATCATATGGTTTCACTTATTTGTGGAGCATAACAAATAACATGGAGGACATGGGGAGATGGAGAGGAGAATGGAGTTGGAAACTGGAAGGGGACACCTCCCCATGAGAGACTATGGACTCTGAAAAACAGTTTGAGGGCTTTGAAGGCGCGGGGGGTGGGAGGTTGGGGGAACCAGGTGGTGGGTATTAGGGAGGGCACGTATTGCATGGAGCACTGGGTGTGGTGCAAAAACAATGAATACTATTATGCAGAAAAGAAATAAAAAAAATAAAATAAAAAAAGAAAAGGCATCTAGGCTGGAAAGGAAGGAGCAAAACTCTATTTATTTTCTGATGATTTTTGTATATATAGTTGATCCTTGAACAACTCAAGTTTGAGCTGCACGGGCCCACTTATATGCGGATTTTTAAAAAAATAAATACAGGACAGTACTGTAATGTATTTTCTCTTCCTTATGACTTTCTTAATAATATTTTCTTCTCTCTAGCCTTCTTTGTTGTAAGAATACAGTATATAATCATGGAACATACAAAATATGTGTTAGTTGACTGTTTATGTTACCGTTAAGGCTTCTAATAGTTGGCTATTAGTAAAGTTTTAGGGGAGTCAAAGTTATGCAGGGATTTTCGACTGCATGGTAGATGTCAGTGCCCCTAAAATCTGCATTGTTCAGTGGCCAACTGTAAAAGATACTAAGGAATCAAAAAACAAACTATTAAAATGAATAAGTAGGTTCAAATATTGCAAAGTACAAGGTCAGTATACAAAAATTGATTTCTATACACTATCAAGGAACAATCTGAAAATGAAATTAAGGAAACAGTTCTAGGGTCACATGCACCCCAGTGTTCATAGCAGCAATGTCCATAATAGCCAAACCGTGGAAAGAGCCAAGATGCCCTCCAACAGAGGAATGGATAAAGAAGGGGAGGTGAACCATGAGAGACTATGGACCCTGAAGAACAACCTGAGGGTTTCGAAGGGGCGGGGGGTGGGAGGTTGGGGGAACCCGGTGGTGGGTACTAGGGAGGGCACGGATTGCATGGAGCACTGGGTGTGGTGAAAAAACAATGAATACCGTTACTCTGAAAAGAAATAAATCATTAAAAAAAAAAAAAAAAAAAGAAGATGTGCTCCATTAACAAGTAATAGAATATTACTCAGCCATCAGAAATGATGAATACCCAGCTTTTTCATCAACATGGATGGGACTGGAGGAGATTATGCTGAGTGAAATAAGTCAAGCAGAGAAAGTCAATTATCGTATGGTTTCACTACTTGTGGAACATAAGGAGTAGCATAGAGGACATTAGGAGAAGGAAGGGAAAAATGAAGGGGTTCAGGAATTGGATGGGGAGAAGAACCATGAGAGACTGTGGACTCTGAGAAACAAACTGAGGGTTCTAGAGGGGAGGTGGGATGGAGGGATGGGTTGGCCTGGTGATGGGTATTAGGGAGGGCATGTATTGCATGGAGCACTGGGTGTTACATGTAAACAATGAATCTTGAAATACTACAGCTAAAACTAATGACGTACTGTATGGTGACTAACATAACAACAACAAGAAAAAAAATTCTACTTATAATAGGATAAAAAAGAATAGCATATTTAAGAATAAATTCATAAAAATAAGTGGAAAATGCATGATCTAAATACAACAAAATATATTGTTGAAAGAAATTAAACATGTAATGAATGGAAATACATCCCATGTTCAAGGCTTGAGACACTTCATATTGTCAAGATGACAATACATTCCAAACTGATATATATAGTCAACATAATTACTACCAAAATCCCAGCTGTCTTCTTTACAGAAATTGACAAACTGATTTTAAACTACATATCGAAATTAACTAACTAACAAAAACATTCTCAGAGAAATAGAACAAAGTGTCAGGATCCATATGTCCTGATTTCAAATCTTACTACAACAGCACAGTAATCAGGATAGTATGATATAGGCATGAAAATAGATTTAGACCAATGGAACAGAGCTGAAAATCCAGAGGTAATCCCTCATATTTAAATCCAGCAGGACTTTTAAAAGGTGCCAAGACAAATCAGTAGGGGAAAGAAATATTTTTTAAATAGATGGCTCTGGGAACACTACATGCAAAAAAATGAAGTTGAATCTTTTTTTGTGTGTTCGTTACTCAAAATTAACTCTAAATAGACCATAAAAAGCAAGCTACATAATGAAAAAATCCTCAATACAAATATTTAGCAAAGGACTCCTATCTACAATATATAATTTTTACAAATTAATGTTTGAAAAGGAGAATACCTAATTAAACAGTAGCAAAGGAATGGGAACATGTTTGTTACAAGAGAAAATAGGCAAATGATCAATAAGCATAGGCACAAGAGATAAACGACATGAATTCTCAGACAAATGCACATAAAAACCACAACACATGATTTCTACAAACCCAGAAGAATGTGTCCAGTGGAGAAGATGGACAGTATAAGTGTGGCTGAGGAAGCGGACCACACTTATTCATATATTACAGGGATGAGTGTAATTGATAAAGCACTTTATCTAACTTTCTGGTATTAACTACAAATGCCAAAAATATGCATACACTCTGTCCCCCCCCAATCCCATTCGCCAGTATGGATACATATACATACAAAGAGTAGAAATGTTTCATTTGGGATTAGGCTCAAGTAGGTCCAGAGAGCACAAGGCAACAGGAATGGTCATGGTCCCCATGTTCTGCACCAGGGTTTCAGTTTCTTTTCACACAACTCACACCATTGGTCTGTTGAGGTGGAAAACACTTGAACCTGGTTCATGGATAAAATCATGATATGGTGTAATGAGTTGAAAACAGACAGATGTCCTCTGCCTAGATGTACACTGCCATATACAACCCCACCCAGGAGTGATTCTAAGGAAGAGGAGTAAGGGAAAAATCCAGTGTGCAGAGCATCCACTTGCTTGCCTTTTTTGAACAGAGGTAGAAGCCCAAAGATAAGAATATAAGCAGATTCTTTGAAAGTGATGAATGCCTCACTCAGATAATATTGTTAGTATAATTGAAAATCATGCATAAAAGTAAACCAAGCATTATTCAAAGATAGCAGGTCCAGAAGGGTTTTATGGAAAGCTAGTAAATTACAGCAAACAAAGAATAAAAAATTGAGTAAGATATAAAAGGATTCAACCAGGGCTCAGTATTCAGGAACTTCTTGGTGCTGTCAACATGCTTGATCCCTCACTGATTTTTACCTTGAAAGGGCAAATAATGAGGTAGATATTTTCATACCTTATTTCCTCTGCCCTTTTGCTGCCATGAAGGATGTCCCACAACAGGATTGTCAAAGCTGGTTGCACTAGAATTACCTGTTTGTTTTGTGTTTACAAAAAATACTAGGATTTCTTCTCTAGAGAGTTCTAAAGCTCCAGAAAATACTAATCTACAGCTAGAATTCAAAAGCACTGACAATGACAGATAGCTACGAGGAACAGAATTGGCCAGGAGAATTGGCCAACAGAACTGGGAAAGAAAAACCTGAGACCCATATTTAGAGAGACCACTACGAAACACTTCTAAGGTTGGGCTGGCATGTCTCCAACAACCTGTATGCCCCCCATTGTAAAGAGCCTGTCCCTGTGGAATCCTCAGTTTTCTTTCCTTACCAGTTCCAGTGAGCTGACAAAATGTCATGTCATGGGTAAAACTATGCCTGACCACGGTTATGCAGGTTACTTTTTGTCATGGCAACTATCACCATCTGACTTGATTGGTCACCATCTGACTAAATTGGACACGTGTCTGTCTCTACCATGTATAGGGATTGACAATATCTCATTCATTTTTACATTTTACCAATAGTGCATAGCACAGTGCCTGGCATATGGTAGGCATCAGTGTACATACTAGCTTAAAGTGAATATGTCTCTTTCAACAAACATTAGCACCAAGAATCAGGACACTAAAGCATGCAGGAGTTTGAACACCAGAGTCAGACTAAGAATAAATTTAATACTTCTTTCCCCACTTATTAGCTTTGGTCTCCATCTATAAAATATAATGATCATAGAATTTAACCCAAGATCATTATAATTGGAGAACTAAATGGCATAATACACGTAGAGAGTTAAGAAAATGGAATAAAAGAGATAATAAGCTTTATGGAGAAATCACGATGACTGGACTTGTATTTAGTTAATTGCATGTATGTACAGCTGCATGCCATGTTGAATTCTATCAGGGAATTCCATAAAGGCATGGAATCAGTGCTTCCTCTGCCAGATATAGTATTTGGAGATTAATTATTTCTCATTGAATCATAGGTTAAAAAATATACATGCATTAGGATAACAGCAAACAGAAGAAGTTCTAATTGACCTTAGCCCCATGTAGCTTAGATCGCCCTACACAACACCAGGGAAATATTCACATTTATAACATAGCACAAGTCCTTTATGAAATACGCCCACCATACACTGTTAGGTTTGAAGTTTAAGAGAAGATTCCGGATCACTTCTTTTGAAACCTAAGCAAATGTGATAGGTGATGGTGTTGCTTCACAAACACATGGGTTCTCCAGAGCGCAATGTCAAAATATGGATATAGGATCAAAGTCCCTGAGAAGACAATATATGAATTCCGAAAAGGTTTCTCAGTGCAGCCTTCATATCGCTGTTCCTGAGGCTATAAATGAAGGGGTTCAACATGGGAGTCACAACAGTGTAAAATACAGCTGCAACCCTGTCCTTACCCCTGGACTGAGATGAAGGGGGAAACAGATAGACACCAATTGCTGTGCCATAAAACAGGAAGACAACAGTGAGGTGGGACCCACAGGTAGAGAAGGCCTTCTGCCTCCCAGAGGTAGATGGGACCCTGAGGATTGTGGAGATAATGTGTGCATATGACAAAATGATCAGAGAGAGAGGACCAGTGAGGATCATGGAGCCCACAGTGAATAGGGCTACCTGGTTGGTGCTGGTGTCTGAGCAAGACAGTTGCAGCAGAGGGACCACATCACAGAAGAAGTGATGGATGCTGTTGCCTGCACAGAAAGAAAGCCTAGCCATAAGCAGAGTGTGCAGGAGAGCAGCGAGGTTGGTGAGAAGCCAGCATGCCACCAGAAGGAGCACACACACCAGGGGCCTCATGAGCGTGAAGTAGTTAAGAGGCCTGCAGATGGCCACATAGCGGTCATAGGCCATCACCCCCAAGAGGAAGTCGTCCAGTGCTCCAAATGTCATGAAGAAGTGCATCTGGGCCAAACACCCTCCATATGGGATGGTCTGACTTTGTCTCTGGATGTTCACCAGCATCTTGGGGACAGTGGTGGAAGAAAAGCAGGCATCAGCAAAAGAGAGGTTGGCCAGGAAGAAGTACATGGGTGTGTGGAGGTGTGGGTCAAAGCCAATGGCCAGGATGATGAGCAGGTTCCCCATGACAGTGACCAGGTACATGCCCACAAAGATAGCAAATAGGAGAGGCTGCTGCTCTGGCCTCTCAGAAAGACCCAAGAGGAGGAATTCAGTGACAGTGGACTGGTTGATTCTGTCCATGCCACTACTCCTTCTGGAAGGAGAGAAAAAACAAGTTAAATAGTTAAAAAAAAAAAAAAGTTCGTACTTCTAGCCTTCTCAAAAGAAACACCCCCCACCCAATTCACATATGTCTCTATTCCAAGTTCCTGGACCTTTCCTCCAAGGTCTGCATTGCTCTCTACTTTTCAATCCACCCAAGAAGGGAGATGAAGCTGGCTGAGAGGTTAAAATGCAGAAGCAGGGACGTCTGGGTGGCTCAGTTGGTTAAGCACCTGCCATCTGCTCAAGTCATGATCTCAAGGTCCTTGGATGGAGTCCCACATGGGGCTCCGGGCTCAGTGGGGAGTCTGCTTCTCCCCCTCCCTCTGCCTCTCTCCCCTGTTCAGGCGCTCTCTCCTTCTCTCTCTGTCTCAAATGGAAACTAAACAAAAAACTTTAAAATGTAAAAGCAAGGCGGTAGGTAGCTGTTGGAGAGATAAGTTTCAGGATACCCCCGTCACTTCTATATGTTCACTGAGATCCTCATTCCTGACTTCCAGGTCCTAAGCCCATCTAAAGTGGGAACAGTAAGAACCAACACTTTGAGTTCTAAGCACTACACAGTGCAGCATCTAATTGAAAATCCACACATTTTATTACACACACTTCACTAATGAGTTACTGAAATTCAGTGAAATTAAGTCATTTGCATAATATTACAAAGAAGACGTGAATATAGCATGGGGGTCTGAAGCCATTTCTCATGCCCTTCAACACCCTGAATCAAGGCCAACTCCGCTTAACCCCATCCTCTGTGGGGGCAGACATAGGTGACTTTCTCTCTAAGGAAGTAGTTTCCACTGCCCATCCCAGGATGGGCTGAGAGACAGGAGGCAGGGACTCTGACTGGTATCCTTTGTGGGTATCAGAGAGAACACCCAACCCTGTCTTTTTCTTGGAGCACTCACCACAGGTGTCTGGCCCAGACAGCATCCACCATCAAAGTCAACCCCCCTGCACCTGTTCTCAGTTTGGTCTCACAGGACCTTGCTTTAGGCCTGCAGGTTCTTCTTAGCCTACAGCAAATGAGAGAGCAGAGGCCCCAGGACCACGGGCTTCACCAGGCCAGCCAGAGAGCAGCAGCCCAGACTGCAGAGGGGGAGGTTGGATGTGCTTCCCACATTGTCACAGAAGTATTTCTAGGTTCTGTGCCCCAGGAGTGTGATCCTCCAGGCTGGTCCTCAGAGACAAATCTGAAGGAATTGCTGCAGCTTCATGGTTTGGCTCCCTAGGCCACACTCACTGAGGAGCATGCACGGAGGGAAAGCATGGCATGTTGCTGGGTTTGCATTTGACAAATTTTGTCCCCAGGGATGTGTGTGCATCTCCATTCTTAGTGTGGTGGCTGCTCTGGTGAATCTGCTGGGAAAGGTGGTAACCGGGGCAGAAGGGGTTCCAAACGGGAGGTGGAAAACAACAAACTTTGATTCCAACCTGAACAGAAGGTGTCCTGGCCTTGCTATCCTGGGGTGGGTCGTTTGAATTCTATGAGCCTTCGGGTTTCAAGTTCCTGCTAAGAGGGTGATTAGCTTATTAGACTGCCAGCTCCCACCCACCAAAATAATCCTAGACAAACTGAGGTGAGCAAAAAATCTAGACAATCACAAGAATATTAAGAAGTGAGAGTCCCGTGGGACTAAGGAAGATGGCTCTGAGCCCCAATGTGGTGTGGGGGGCAGAAGGCTGGGTGGAGACTCGCTGTGGGGAAGAGGTCTATCCCTTCCCTATGAGAGGATATGGGGAAAAAGTGAATCAAGCTTGCTCTCGCCTCTCTCCGCCCCTGCCAGGAGTATTTAGATGACAGAGGTTTGGAGTTCTCCACAGAAGTCCTTCTGGATATTTTTTCTTTTGTTTCCCTTGCCTTTGGAGATGTGTCTTGAGAGAAGTCGCTGTGGCCTGTGTTGAAGAGGTTACTGCCAACATGGATGGGACTGGAGATTATGCTGAGTGAAATAAGTCAAGCAGAGAAAGCCAGTTATCAGATGGTTTCACTTATTTGTGCAACGTAAGGAATAGCATGGAGGACATCAGAAGAAGGAAGGGGGAAATGAGAAATCAGAGTGGGAGTCGAAGCATAAGAGGCTATGGACTCCGGGAAACAAACTGAGGGTTTTAGAAGTGGGGTGGAGGGATGGGTGAGCCTGGTGATGGGTATTAAGGAGGGCCCAGATTGTATGGAGTGCTGGGTGTTATTCGCAAACAATGAATCATGGAATACTACATCAAAAACTAATGACGTACTGTATGGGGACTAGTAAAAAAAAAGCCCTGGGGCATGTGGCTGGCTCAGTGGGTTAAGCCTCTGCCTTCGGCTCAGGTCATGATCTCAAGGTCCTGGGATCGAGCCTCACATTGGACTCTCTCTGCTTGGCAGGGAGCCTGCTTCCTCCTCTCTCTCTGCCTGCCTCTCTGCCTGCTTGTGATCTCTGTCAAATAAATAATTAAAAAAAAAGTCCTTCTGGATAGTGAATTGAGGAAAGTGGACACTTAGTGACTAGTCTATGTCATTCACTCTCATTTCCTCACACCAAGTACTCGGTGTTGAGGTATTACCATAGGAAGACCGCTTTCTTCTCATTTCTGTTCGATCCTAGCGGTTTGAAGGTAAAAATGGGACAGAGAAAGCTGGGAAATGGAATGCTGAAAGGCAGGAGGAAATGACTGTGGTTGATGATAAATGCAGCTTTCCCACTTAGCGCTCGTCCTGCCGTCTCCTTCAGCTCTCAGGACAGGGGGCTTTTCGGCTACGCTGACTGCACAGTGCCTTGAAGAATATCCAGTACCGCAGGGGAGCCCCTGGTTGATGAGGGAGCAGAAGGCTCACTGAGGACAAGGCAGAAGCTGACCCCCCTGCTACCTCCCTCACCCCCCAACTCCTGGGTAGGACATGGGTGACATTCTTCCTGTCTTAATGTTAGTACCTTGCTAGAGGGGAAAAACAGCCTTAACCTGACAGGGCAAGGCCTCAGGTATCTCCTAGGTCCTCTTTAGGATATGAAAAATTTTCTTAAAACCTCCCTTTTCTTTACCTTCCGCAACCTCACAACTCCAGGGGCAGCAACTCTTTCTGCCCTCAGGTCCTGTCCCGTGGTTTAATAGAACCACCTTTTTGCACCAGGGAGGTCTTAAGAATTCTTTCTTGGCCATCCGCTCTGGACCTCACTTACATTCTAAAACTTCATCATAGTCAACTTCTCAGTGATTCTGTTTTCTCCTCACTAGTATCTTCCTCATTGCTTTAGGGAAAGGATTTCAGATAATATTCCGGTCTCGGATGATGAATCCATTCCAACATGGCCCCAGAATCCCTGAGATTCTCACCTCTTCCTCTTTACTTTGCAAGGGGTTGCAGCATCTGCATTCCACTGACTGTGAGAGCCATCATGTCCCAGCCCAGCAATGGTCCCAGCGGTGTAGGAGCCCTTGTTCCGGGTGTTCTGTCTCCTGACTCACAGGAGTGAGAGTCCTCCCATGTCAGCCAGTTTTACCCTGTCTAGCCTAATATTTCATGATGTCTTTGTCCAGCCATTTATATTCCTTCATTGACTAGTGAAATGTATTAGCTAAGTGCTGCTCCCCTTTGGATGAATTGGGTAAATATTCCTGTAGCCAGGACTGTTATTTCATGCCAGGGCTGGCTGACATCTGTTCCAAGTTACTGGTCTAGAGAAAATGAGCAAGGCAGGCATTTGAGGAAGGCAACTGTTGTCTCGTGCTCTCAGAGCAGATCTTACCAGTTGTCAGGCGCTGTATAACAAACCACCCCCAAACTTAGTGTTTAGACAACAACCACCACCTTTTACTTAGTTTACATTTCTTTGGGTTAACATTTCAGATTTGGCTCAGCGGGCTCCCCGGTTTTGGGCAGGCTCGCTCCTGCTCTGTGGTCAGGAACATTATATCCCCATGTCAACATACCTAGAGACCAGTAACTTCTTATTTCCTGTCTTGACATAAATTTGTGCTTTTCTGTATTCTTTTCCTCCTGCCTTGAAAAACTTCTCTTTTCTGTTTTGCAATAACATATCCATACTTCAAAACCCATCACAAATGTTATGCCCTCAGTGAAGTCCTCCTGGATTTATCTATCCAGGAAGACAAGAGAAAATTACATATGATTTGTGTTTTAAGCAGAACTTGAAGATTGCAGCGTATATGTTAAAGACAGGCTAAGCACTTTACATGTGTTATCTTTTTGATTTCTCACAACAGCCTTCGACGGTAGTTACTGTAGTTACTAATACTATTCACTTGTTTATATTTGGAAAAGGGGCATTGGTGCCTAGCTAGAAATCATTCAGGAAGTGAATAGTGGAACTGATACATAAACCGGGTATTTGCGATTCCAGTGTAAGCCTGAGTTTCGCTTAAAAAATTATTGAAAAAATCTGAGTTTGTCAGTGAGTGAGATTTCAGTGTCATAATTATGCAGGGAAGAAATTGATGGAGTGTAGTGAAGCTTCCAAAGTTTCTCCTGTGGCTTATTGAAAAATCCTCTGCAGGTTGTTAGGATAGACCCCCACAAGGGGGATGCAGTAATGAAATCGATATATTTAAAAATGTATCTGAACATAGGTTGTTGGCATTGTACTGACTGAAGAATGATGGCCTAATAAAAGAAACCTGGTGAGAACCCAACATAACGTGGTTCAAGGACCTTTCTCTCTGATCATGTGGCTTGATTCCTAAGTCATTTCAGAAGAGCCAATCACAGATTTATGCTCAAGCAGAGGGCCTGCTCTCTTGGGGAAGTCTGAGGATCTCTGAGGCTGTTTATACTTCTGTCCTAGGTTCTGATTTGCCTTGCCCCATCTTCAAGTCATTTGGTAGTATTGAGAGAGAAGTTGCTGAGTAGAAATGTGTATGTGAACAATGTGACAGAAGCAAGAAAAGAAAACAAACTAGTAATTGAGATAAATTTGTGATTTCATTTCCATTTAGGCCTAGTGTAACCATTAAGGGTGTGCATTTTGGAACCAGATACCTGGGTTCAAATTCTGGCTCTGCCACTTAATAGCTGCGTTACTTCCTATAAGTAATTTAACCTTTCTTGAGTCATTGTTTTCTCTTCTGTACAATGCACATATTTACCTCAAAGAAATATGTTGAACATTGCTAAAGAAAATGAAGATCTAAAATACCTAGAAGGAGAAAATTTGCATATTTTTCTCCTGATTCTTCCAGAAATATTGCAAGATGGAGAATATATTTTTAAATTTTAAAATTTTTTTTTATGATTTATTCCTTTTCAGTGTAACAGTATTCATTGTTTTTTCACCACACCCAGTGCTCCATGCAATCCGTGCCCTCCCCAGTACCCACCACTGGGTTCCCCCAACCTCCCACCCCCCGCCCCCTTGAAACCCTCAGGTTGTTTTTCAGAGTCCATAGTCTCTCACGGTTCACCTCCCCTTCCAATTTCCCTCAACTCCCTTCTCCTCTCCATCTACCCTTGTCCTCCGTGTTATTTGTTATGCTCCACAAATAAGTGAAACCATATGATACTTGACTCTCTCTGCTTGACTTATTTCACTCAGCATAATCTCTTCCAGTCCCATCCATGTTGCTACAAAAGTTGGGTATTCGTCCTTTCTGATGGAGGCATAATACTCCATGGTGTATATAGACCACATCTTCCTTATCCATTCATCTGTTGAAGGGCATCTTGGTTCTTTCCACAGTTTGGCGACCGTGGCCATTGCTGCTACAAACATTGGGGTACAGATGGCCCTTCTTTTCACTACATCTGTATCTTTGGGGTAAATACCCAGTAGTGCAATTGCAGGGGCATAGGGAAGCTCTATTTTTAACTTCTTGAGGAATCTCCACACTGTTCTCCAAAGTGGCTGCACCAACTTGCATTCCCACCCACAGTGAAAGAGGGTTCCCCTTTCTCCACATCCTCTCCAACACCCATTGTTTCCTGTCTTGCTAATTTTGGCCATTCTAACTGGTGTAAGGTGGTATCTCAATGTGGTTTTAATTTGAATCTCCCTGATGGCTAGTGATGATGAACATTTTTTCATGTGTCTGATAGCCATTTATATGTCTTCATTGGAGAAGTGTCTGTTCATATCTTCTGCCCATTTTTTAATATGATTGTCTGTTTTGTGTGTGTTGAGTTTGAGGAGTTCTTTATAGATCCTGGATATCAACCTTTTGTCTGTACTGTCATTTGCAAATATTTTCTCCCATTCCGTGGGTTGCCTCTTTGTTTTGTTGACTGTCTCCTTTGCTGTGCAGAAGCTTTTCATCTTGATGAAATCCCAAAAGTTCCTTTTCGCTTTTGTTTCCATCGCCTTTGGAGACATATCTTGAAAGAAGTTGCTGTGGCTGATATCAAAGAGGTTACTGCCTATGTTCTTCTCGAGGATTCTGATGGATTCCTCTCTCACATTGAGGTCTTTTATCCATTTCGAGTTTATCTTTGTGTATGGTGTAAGAGAATGGTCGAGTTTCATTTTTCTACATATAGCTGTCCAGTTTTCCCAGCACCATTTATTGAAGAGACTATCTTTTTTCCACTGGATATTTTTTCCTGTTTTGTCAAAGATTATTTGACCATAGAGTTGAGGGTCCATATCTGGGCTCTCTACTCTGTTCCACTGGTCTATGTGTCTGTTTTTATGCCAGTACCATGCTGTCTTGGTGATCACAGCTTTGTAGTAAAGCTTGAAATCAGGTAACGTGATGCCGCCAGTTTTATTTTTATTTTTCAACATTTCCTTAGCAATTCGGGGTCTCTTCTGATTCCATACAAATTTTAGGATTATTTGCTCCAGCTCTTTGAACAATACCGGTGGAATTTTGATTGGAATGGCATTAAAAGTATAGATTGCTCTAGGCAGTATAGACATTTTAACAAGGTTTATTCTTCCGATCCAAGAGCATGGAATGGTCTTCCATCTTTTTGTGTCTTCTTCAATTTCTTTCGTGAGTGTTCTGTAGTTCCTCGAGTACAGATCCTTTACCTCTTTGGTTAGGTTTATTCCCAGGTATATTTTTAAATTTTTTAATTTTAGTATAGTTTACATGATAGAGAATATTTTATTACCTTCTTTTGTGAGTAGGGAAATTGTGGCTCACTGAGGTTACTTAATTTGCTGTAGGTTGGAAAGCTGGCAAGAAGCAGATGCAGATTTGGATAGGTACCAAGATAACTCTATTAGTTGATATCCCCTGAATTCCCAGAATGATGTCCTTGGCCTCATGGAATCACAGCGCCCTTCCACTCAAGAGTCTCCCCAAGGCACTCTTCATGTCTTTGTTTCTCAGGCTGTAGATGAATGGATTCAGCCTGGGAGTCACCACAGTGTACATCACTGCTGCAATCCTGTCCTTGCTGGCTGAATTAGCAGAGGAGGGAATGAAGTAGACTCCAGTAGCAGACACATAGAACAAGCAAACGGCTGAGAGGTGGGAGCTGCAGGTGGAGAAGGCCTTCCACTTCCCACTCGCTGATGGGACTCTCACAATGGCAGCCATGATGCGAACATAGGAAGTGATAATTAGCAAGGGGATCAAGATGGTTAAGGCCCTTCCCCAGTATATTAGCACACACTGGTTGACACAAGTATTGGAACAAGAGAGCTTCAACAGGAGGAGAAGTTCACAAAAGAAGTGGGGGATAATGTTGTCAGTGCAGAAGGATAACTGTGCCAGGAGAATGGTGTGGATCAGAGAGTATGACTGAGTGAGTATTAGGGACATGACCAACAGCAGAGTACAGCATCTTGGAGTCATGACCAAGGCATAGTGAAGGGGGTGGCAGATAGGCACAAGCCGGTCATATGCCATCACTGCCAGGAGGAAGACATCTAGACCAATGAACCATAGGAAGAAGTAGATCTGAGACAGACATCCACTGGAAGTGATGGTTTTCCTATCGGCCTGGATGTTCACCAGCATCCTGGGGACTGTGGTAGATGCTAAACACAAGTCAATGAGGGAGAAGTTTGCCAGTAAGAAGTACATGGGGGTGTGGAGGTGTGAATCAGAGACAATGGCCAGGATGATGACAATGTTCCCCAGCACAGTGACCAGGTACATGTTCAGGAAGATGCCGAAGAGGAGGGGTTGCTGTTCTTGCTGCTCAGACAGGACCAGGAGGAAGAATTCAGAGACACTCATTGTGTGGTTTCCTGGTTTCATGTCACTGGTGTAACTAAGGAACAAAATGAAGGATGACACTTCACAAACGTTTCCAGCCCTGGTATTGTCTAGATGGAAACAAAGACATAAAATAAAGATGGATATTCTCATTGACATCTGAAAGAATGCCATGAGGTAGTCATTGTTATGCCGATATTATTGATGAAAGAACTGAGTCACCTAGAAAGTGGTGGAGGTAAAGTTTATATCTGGCAATTCTGACTTTAGAGTCTGTGATCCGGTAACCTTTTCACCAATCTGCCTCTGATCAGGCACCCAGAACTAATTCATTTATTCATTCCACATTCGACCAGTACTTACCGTGTGTCAGTCTCTGCTCTCAAGGACTAGAGAGACAATGGTAACAATGGTAACAAATACAGCAGGGCCCCTGCCCTCGCGTAGATAGTATTCTAGCTGGAGGAGCTGGGTAACAAACAAACATTTAAATAAACAAGAATGGGTTGCTCAATTGAAAACAAAATGTAGCAGTGACTAGCAGATTACTCTAAATGTTGTGGTCAGCAAAGGACTATGAAGGAATGGATAGGATGGGGTCAGCCAAGTAAATAATTTCGTGGAAGAGTATTTCAGTTGCAAGGAACCATAAGTGCAAACATAGGAAGGAGCACATACATTTGGAGAAGCAGGAAGAAGGGAAGTGGGGTCAAGTGTGGTGGGTATAAGCCAGGAGCGGCAGGCAGGTGGGTGAGGAGGCGGGCTGGTTAGAGAATGGCATGGAGTGCAGATTCTCAGAACCATCAGAGAGCCATGGGCGTGGGGGCTGTTAAGCAGCAGACAGCCATGATCTGACCTCAGGTATGGAAAAAGCATCCTGCTGCTGTGAAGAGAAGTGCTATAGGGACCAGAAAGCAGACAGGCCAATAAGAAAGCACCTGTGGGGCCCAGCAAGGCAGCTGGGGAGATAGAGTGAAGTGGATGGATTTGGGCTCAGTTTCAGAGAGTTTGGGGACCTTGCCCAAGGAACCACAAGTGGTGGATCTGGGCCCTAGTTAATGGCCTTTGGCTTCCCCAGCTGCACCTGCACCTTTGAAGTACAAATAGTAAAGCTGTGTGAAGTGAACAGGAAAGAATTAAGGTGATTTCTTTTACCCACAGGGGCTGTTTAAAAACTGTATAGCTACAAGAAACACAGAAATGATCTCTGAACTATTTCTTAATTGGAAGAAGCCCTGGAATGTCCTGGAAATGTAAAAAGACCAGGAGGAGAGGTGCCAGAGACATGGATAACTCTGTTATCCCCAGCAGGGGAGAGAATGTAGGGGGAAAGGCGTTTAGGGCCCATTTGCAAAAATGTATAAATAAAAGCCATTTATGATGTGTCTACTGTATGCCAATGACTAGTGTCATTTAATCCAACACCACCCCTGTGCTAAGTATTTCCCTCACACTTTTCAGATCAAGAAACAGGGCTCAGAGAGGCTAACTGACCAGCCTGAGATCACACAGCTAGTAAGATGTCTTTTCTGCTATCAGTCCACTATGCAATTCTACTTCCTAAGGCAGGAAGATCTTTGTTTTCTCATGGGTACTATAGATACTTGTCAACTTTGGGAGTACTTTGGGTATTTCTCCATACTTTGGGAATGTACATGTGGAGTTGATCCATCCTTTAGAATGCCTCTACAGTGTCTACAGGGTCTAGGGAGCTGTGTTTGCAACTTTTAATCTATTCTGATATCTGCTGATTGCCTACCTTATGGCAGAAATGCCTGTGCACACTGGATATTTAAGACTAATCAGAACAGGCACAGTCCCTGGGCTCTCAGGCTAACTGAAGGGACTGACAATGAACAACTTAACAAGTGAACATATAGTCAGAAACTCTGATTAGTACCAAAAAGAAGAGGTATGGTAGTATCACCAGAAAGTATAATTGGAGGACCTAATTTAGATCCGAGGCCAGGGGAAAATTCTTTGAGAAACTTAGATAAAACTGAGGGTCTAAAGTAGTAATTAGCTCTGACAGTAGGATAGTAAACTTCCCAGCACCTGCGACAGTCGTCAGGTGGTAGAGGACCTGGCGGGCAGGGGAGGACCATGTGTCTGGAGAACAGTGGGCAAGAAGAGCTGCATAACTTAGGAGCCAGGATCTTTGGCCACAGGTGATTGAACCACGGGGTCTACTGAATCAACCTGAGTCAGTCGGGTTGTCTTTTCAAAACTTGGAGTTAGTGATACAGAGAGTTTAGCCAGTTAGTTTTGGGACCCAAAGACCTAAGTACAGTAGAAATTGAAGTTCCTATAGAATAAAGAAAAGTAGCAGCATCCCAGCACACCTGGCCTCGTGTGAACCTTTGTTACAGATGGACAGAAACTGAGATGCATCTACAGTGAGGACATTGAAAGAGACTCGGAGAAAAGAGCAGTCAGGGGGCATGGCATTCCAGAAAGATGCAGAGTAGCTGCCTCCTGATTTTCCAGCATAATCTCATTTTCTAGTCTGTTCCCCCCAGAACAGGGGGAAGAATGACTTAGTCCCCAGCAGTACGGACCTGGGTGTCGAGGGGCCAACTATTAGCTGTGGGTTTATTACAAAATGACTCAGTGATCACAACATGGAGTGTGAATGAGTATTGACTGTTATCTGCCAGGCGCACTGTGCTGAAATGGCTTTATTTACCTGGTTGTATTTTCACTGTCTTATTAGGTGAACTCTCTGTTTTTCAGATAAGGAAACTGCAATGAAGGAATTTGCCCCAAATGAAGCAGCTGGTAAGTGGTAAAGTCCAGACTTGAGCTCTGATGTGAACTCTGATTCAGCACTTTCTCAATCATTTCCAACCAATCTCACATGTTTTTGAGCAGTGAGTTTCTGTGGCCCAAACACTTTGTCCTTGGACAATGCAAGCTCCATCACAGCTCCATCTGGAGGCTCAGGCTGTGCCCCTTATGTGATGGAAGTGAAATCGAATGTGGTAGGCAACTGCAGGGTGGATTTTTGGAGTCACAGTAAATGGAACTGAGAGGGCCTATGGGAACCCACGCTGGGAATATTTACCAGAACGCTCCAGTGTTCTCCTTAGTGGGAACAGAGGACTAATTGTCTCTGAATCCCTAAGGAGAGGAGGGCACTGCTGTTTTCCAGTGTGGCCCTGTTCTACGTGCACACTCCCAGAGAGCGTTCCCTTTGTCCTTCACCTTGGGGGGCACTACTCTGTCCTTGATACTGTCACTCTAGTCACTGCAGTCTGTAACTCAGAAGGAAGTTAAATATAACTTCCTGGGTAAAATCTCCAGGCATCTGTTTTTTCATCTGAACTTGAGATTGTCTTGGCCCCAGTATGTTGGCCCATATTCTAACCCTTCTGTGTGTTATGGTCCTCATAATGTTAGGGTCCCCCAGTAATGGGTCTGTGATCAAAGGAACGAGACTAATACAAAGTGAAGGTAAAGCAAAGCTTTATTTCATGCCAAGCATAGAGAATCAAACTGACCAGTTGGGGCCGTCTCTTACAAAGAGGCGACGACCCTTCCCAGCCTCACAGACTAACTTTTATAGAGGTGGTTGAGCTTGGCTATACACAGGTGGCCAATGAAATTGCAATACACAGGGAAAACTGCACAGTCATGCTAGGTTGGCAATATGGGTGGCCAATTGAATTTCAATTTACCATAGTAAATATTTGCATGCCATACTGACTGGATGTCTCCACCCGGCCTGGCCTGCCCTTGTATCTGGGTTTTGCAAGTAAATTCCTCTGGGAGGGGCAGGGTCAATCCAAGTTCACTACAAATGGCTCCCTCTGGCTAATCAGGCCCTTACGTTCCCCCCTTTTCTTGGGAGATTAGTCAAATCCTTGACTTTTCAGCCAGTTCTATGTTCTCTTGTTGTAAAGGGTTATATTGCACATGTAAGACTAACATTTTTATCACTCCAATTTTCTTTTGTACAAATGACATTACGGCATTTATAGTGCAGGGGTCAAAAAGTAACATTAGTGCACAGTCAGCTGATGAGTTAGCCATTTTCCGCTTTTATAACCTTTTCATTTTTCCTAATTCCATTTGTCTAATTTCCCACCTATACTCTTTTGTCTTATGAGGTGACTCAGAAGCTCTTACACAAACAGGTAACAATAGGAACAACAATGAACTCAGACTTTTGAGTCTTAGCTTTAGTCCATGGTCAGCGGGGTCCATTGGCTGCAGCTTCCATCTCTGGGGGGTGTCCTCGTTCTTGGCTCATTTGATGTGACCCACGTGAATCCAGGCCCTGATGCCTTCTACTTTTATTGCTGTGGGGGTGGTCAGGATGACAGTAAAGTGTCCCTTCCAGCGAGGCTCCAAATTTCCTACTTGATGGTGACATATCCAAACCAAGTCCCCAGGTGGTAAGAATGTAGTTCCACCTCTGTCTCCATCTCAGTATGGGCAGTTTGGATCCCTGTGTGGGCTCTTTTTAAGACAGACTGTAATGCCTGCAGTGACTGGAGTACAGACTGATCAGTCATTTCTGCTAGGGCAACCTCTTGTAGCCAAGGGCAGAGCGGGGGAGGGGGGTCTCCCGAACATTATTTCAAATGGGGTCACCTTGTTTAAATAAGGTGTACACCAGTGCCCTGAGGAGGGCGAAAGGAAGGAGATCCACCCATCCACTGCCAGTCTCCAGAATTAGCTTTGTCAAGTCTGGTTCTTTCTCTCTACTTGCCCAGAACTCTGGGGCTGGTAGGCACAATGTAGTTTCCAATTAGTGCCCACAGCCTTGGCCAATGCCTGTGAGACTGAACTCACAAATACAGGGCCATTGTCTGACCCGATCTCAAGAGGCAGCCCAAACCTAAGAATTATTTCTTCTAATAGCTTTTTGGCTACCACTCTTGCCATCTCATGTTTGGTGGGAAAAGCCTCTACCCAGCCTGAAAAGGTATCTACAAAATCTAACATATACTTGTGCCCATATTTTCCGGGTTTCATCTCTGTAAAATCTATTTCCCAATAAATTCCTGGTTCCTTACCTCTTTCTCTTTTCCCTCTTCCCATTCTAGTTCCTCCTGCATTAAGTGCCTGGTATTGAGCACATCTATCAACTACATCCTGAACCATATGCCCTAATTTAGAAACCTGGAACTGCTTACCTATAAGCTCCTTAAGTTTGCATGTCCCCAAATGAGTACCCTAATGTATCTGGTCTACTAACTTCTTACCTAGTCTTCGAGGAAGAATTATTTTTCCTGCTTTAGTCTTCACCCAGTCCCCTTCATAGTCCAATTTAGCCCATTTTTATAAATACTTTAAATCTTCCTCTGAATAGTTCAGTTTTTCTGGTAGGTCTGGAGCCGGGAGTGTAACCAGCTCTTGCACTGTTTCTTGGGCTGCTTGCTTTGCGGCTTGATCTGCTAATTGGTTTCCTTTTGAAATCAGATCAGTCCCCTTTTGGTGTCCTGGGCAATGCATAACGGCCACCTCTTTTGGGTCCCAAATAGCCTGGAGGAGAGCCAATATTTCTCTTCTTTTTAAATTCCTTTTCTTTCTGCTGTTAATAGGCCCCTTTCTTTATAAATAGCCCCATGTATAGGGAGAGTAGCAAAGGCATACCTGCTTTCCGTATAGATGTTGACGGTTATACCTTTGGCCACCTGCAGTGCCTTGGTGGGTGCAATCAGCTCCGCTTTTTGTGCCGAGGTTCCATGTGGCAGGGCTGCCGTCCAGAGTTCCTGCTTAGGGGAAACCACTGCAGCCCCCACATACCTCTTTCCATTGACCATGTAGCTACTCCCATCTGTGAACAGAGTCATCTCCACATCTGGGAGGGGAATGTCTCTGAGGTCCGGCCTTACTCTGTGACTTGGGTTAGGACCTCCCCGCAGTCAAGTGGGTGGTCAGCCAGCTCCTCTGGCAGCAGCGTGGCTGGATTTAGCACCGCTGGGGGCCAGAAGGTCACTCTTGGTTCATTGAGGAGGAGGGCCTGATACCCCGTCACTTGGGCGTTCATCATCCATCAGTCTGATGGAGTCTGGAGAAGGCCTTCGATAGTGCGTGTAGTGGTTAAGATGAGATTTTGACCCAAAGTCAATTTACTTGTATCCTTGACCAGGAGGACCGTGGCAGCAATTATGCAGAGGCAAGGGGGGAACCCAGCTGCTACTGGATCTAGTTTCTTGCTAAGATAGGCTACTGGCCTTTGCCAAGGCCCCAGAGTCTGAGTCCTCCTGTGCTTCCCTGTTGTTAAACACCTTTTCTTCTATTCCCACTAACTCAATCAGATTCTTCCCTTCAAATCCTTCAATTTTCTGAAGTTTCCTCCTTATATCTGGGGCTGACTGACTGGCAAAAGCAAGATTCACTGCCCTCTGATTTTCGGATGCCTCAGGGTCGATCGGGCTATACATTTTATAGGCTTATAAGCCTTTCTAGGAAAGCTTCTGGAGACTCATTCTTACCTTGAGTCACCATACTAATTCTGATTTAGTCTGAGTGCAGCTTTTACTTCTGGAAATTCTTACCCATTTCAGTTCCAAGATTTCAACATATCAAAGACCTGTATTTGTTCTGAAAGTCTCCCATATGAATTTCCTTTAAGGCGGAATTCTTCTTACAAGAGAATTAAAAATTTACAAATGACAAAAACTCAGAATAGATATGGTTAAATATCAAGTGATGACCCTTATCAAAACATTAAAACTTTAGGAAATGTATAGAACCTCTGGAGTAGTTACAGCATTTACCCAAATGTAACCCAAGGTTTATCATTGATTTAGCAGTACTTCCTGAGTAACTTAGCATATCAAGGAAGTCTTATGAGTCAAAGAGATCTCATTTACAATTCTGGGCGGGCAAAGAGAAAACCATTTACTTTTTCTTAGAAACATCTCAATCTCTAGTGAAGACTAAATATTAACCAATTGTGAACTGTTGCAATAGCAGTTAAGCACAAAACATGTTTACCAATAGATTTCAAAAGCACAAACCCAGTTCCAGCAACCAGTGCCCTAGCATTTCATCCCATTTGTCATCCAAGCAAAACTTCAAAGCTTCAGGTTACCAAAGACTCCAAAAGCCACTTTAACAATTACCCATTAAAACCCTGAGACAATGAACCATCAGTTCAGTCATCTCTTTGCTAATAGATTTTATGTTTCATCTGGGCCCACTCCACTTCAGATGCCATGCTTTCCTGCCAGCAAGAGGGAGGGGATGGGCAGTCCACGTTGTGCCAGAGAAGGCAAGGAATTCCCCGAAACAAAGGGAGTTTCAGCAGCTGCTTGGGAATATTCCTTAAAGTCTCTGTCTCGAATTAGATTAACCCCAGTTGGCTCCAGTTATAGCCCTTAACACACGAAATGAGTGAGGGAGAAGCCCCACATCTATTATGAGGAATGGAGAGATGAAAGTCAGAGTCCCCTTACTCTCTGCTTGCCCCAATCCTTCAAACACAACAAACAACACAACAGACAACAAAAAGACAGCACAAGGACAACAGCAGACCCAGCAGTCCTTACCCAGAACCTGCCACTGCTGGGGATTTTCTTGGTCCCTGGTGACCGCCTAGGGGGACTCGAACCACCCCCTGCCGCCTAGGGGGACTTGAACCCCTGGAGACCGCCTAGGGGGACTCAAACCCCCCAGCTGCCCAGGGGGACTCAAACCCCCAGAGACTGCCTGGGGGATTCGAACCCCCCCGCCGCCCAGGGGGACTCAAACCCCTGGAGACCACCTAGGGGGACTCAAACCCCCCTGCCGCCCAGGGGGACTCGAACCCCTGGAGATTGCCTAGGGGGACTCGAACCCCTGGCAGGCCCCTGACCGCCCAGGGGGACTCAAACCCCCTGGCGATCCCCTGACCGCCCAGGGGACTCGAACCCCCTGGTCGGCCCCTGACTTCCCAGGGGGACTCGAACCCCCCGGCAGGCCCCTGACCACCCAGGGGGACTTGAAACCCCTGGCAGGCCCCTGACCGCCCAGGGGGACTCGATCCCCCTGTGACCGCCTAGGGGGACTCAAACCCCCTAACCGTCAAGGGGGACTCGAACCCCCTGGCAATCTACCAGTGGAGGGAAGGGGCATCCTCGCATCCACTCCAGCCCTGGGGAGCATGGCTGCATCCAGTTTCTCCCCGGTGGGCCATGCCCTGGAGCTCTGCAACCAGACAGATAGACAGGATCCCGTGATCTTACCTCTGGAGACTTTTTCCCAGAAATTCTGATGCTGGCTCAGTTCTTGTCGTTTGATCCCAGATGAGCCCCCAATGTTAGGGTCCCCCAATAATGGGTCTGTGATCAAAGGAACGAGACTGATACAAAGCAAAGGTGAAGCAAAGCTTTATTTCATTCCAAGCATTGAGAATCAAACTGACCAGTTGGGACCGTCTCTTACAAAGAGGCGATGACCCTTCCCAGCCTCACAGACTAACTTTTATAGAGGTGGTTGAGCCTGGCTATACACAGGTGGCCAATGAAATTGCAATACACAGGGAAAATTGCACAGTCATGCTAGGTCGGCAATACGGGTGGCCAATTGAATTTCAATTTACCGTAGTAAATATTTGCGTGCCATACTGACTGGATGTCTCCACCCGGCCTGGCCCGCCCTTGTATCTGGGCTTTGCAAGTAAGTTCCTCTGGGAGGGGTAGGGTCAATCCAAGTTCACTACAAATGGCTCCCTCTGGCTAATCAGGCCCTTACAATAAAATGTAACGAGTAAGTCTTGTTCAACAGAAATTCTGAATTTCAATGTAGGCCAATTTTTCAGTTTTGGGTGATTTATTTGTGACATTCATCAAACATTTAATATATATTTGATTTATTTTATTCTGGTTCTGTTTAGAATTGCATTATGTGATTATACCTCAATTTCTAGCCCATTGTAATGGGGTGAGCATTTAGGTTTTTTCCAATTTGGGACTATTATGAATAAGGCTACTGTGGATATTCTTGTAAATATCTTTTGAGAGGCATATATATGTAGTTCTCTGGATTACATACCAAGGAATGGAAATGCTGTGGCATGGGGAGTATATTTGCAGGTACTGCCCAGTGGTACTCCAGAGTACCAATGCATACCCCCATTTGTAGCCTAAGGAGGTTTTAGTTCTACATCTTCTGCAGGTCTCAGATTGTTAATCTTTTAAATGTTCACAATGCTGGTGGGTGTGTAATAGTATCTTATTGTGGTTTTCAATTTGGGTTTCTTTTATATCAACCAAATTTGAACACCCTTTAATATGTACATTTTTTTTTTTTTTTTTAAGATTTTATTTATTTATATGACAGACAGAGATCACAAGTAGGCAGAGAGGCAGGCAGAGAGAGAGGAGGAAGCAGGCTCCCGGCTGAGCAGAGAGCCCGATGCGGGGCTCGATCCCAGGACCCTGGGATCATGACCTGAGCCGAAGGCAGAGGCTTAACCCACTGAGCCACCCAGGCGCCCCAAATATGTACATTTTTCATTTGGAAATCTTCTTGCGTGACGTAGCTATTCAAATCACGTGCTTATTTTTCTATCACATTTTCTTTCTTTTTTCTTGTTGATTTGAAGGATCTTTCATATGTTCTGAATTTGATTTATTTGTTAAAGATAGATGGATAGATAAGGAGAGAGGAAGGGCGAAAAGGAGGGAGAGAGAGAGAGAGAGTCTTCTATTCTGTGTGTTGCCTTTCCACTGTCTAAATGGTATAAATGATATATTTCAATGAATAACAAATCATAAATGTAATATACTTCAGTTAACCTGTTTGTTCCTTGATGATGAGTACTCTTTGTATTTTGTGTTAATCTGGCCAAATATATAAAAATATTCTATGTTATTTCCAAAGAGCTCTTGTCTTTACCTTATATATAGTTAGATCCATTATTATCCCTCTGGAAGTCATTTTTTTAATACTGCGAGTTATAATTCATCTTTCTTCTGTAGAGACACACAGTTCCTTTAGCATCATTTGTTGGAAAGGCCATCCTTTCTTCACTGCATATCACTTTCACTCACCGCAAGGTCACCTTTGCCCCCTCTATGTGTGTACATGAATAGCCACACATACAAGTTTTTGTGTGACATTTTCATTTGTCTTGGGTAAGTACTTAGGAGTGGAACTGTTGGGTCAAGTGTATCTAACTTTATGAGACGCTGCCACACTATTGCCCAGAATGGCTCTACAGTTGCATTACTACCAGCATGTATGAGAATTCCACTCTCCAGTGTCCTCACCACCAGCTGTTGTTGGAACTTAAGGCATTCTAGTGGGTTCATCACCATATGTTCTAGTGGCTTTCATTTCCATTTGTCTAATGACCAATAATGTGGAGTGTTTTTACACATGCTGATTTGCTGTGTATCTTCTTTCATGAAATACCTGTTTAATTCTTTTGCATGTACATTTAAAAATAATTAGGTTGCTTGCCATCTGTATATATTCTGGATTCTAGTCTTTATAAGAAATGCCATTGACAAATACTTTCTGCCTGAGGCTTGTTTTTTCATTTTATTAAGAGTCTCTTTTGAAGAGCAGATACATTTTCTTTCTTTTTCTTTTTTTCAGTAGTCATTAATTTATTATTGTAAAACCAGTCACAGTTACTTTGGCAAATGTTTAGTGTTCGAATCATTAATTTAGAACTATACATTTAAACACAATTACTTTGGTCTCTCCTCTTTGGAGGATAAGACATTTTTGTGCTTCATGACTCCCCCTTTCTTCTATTTGTCATTTGCTTAACCTAAGGTTCTTTTTCCTTTTTACCTTTGAAATTCCTTTTTTAAAAATTTCTAAGAAGTCCAAATTATAAATTTTTCTAGACTTCTGTGTCCTATTTAAGAAATTTTTTCCTATCCCATGTTTATCAAGTTGTTGCCCAGTGTTTTCTTCTAATGGTTTTATAGTTATAGTTCTTACACATTTGACCCACTTCAAGCTACATTTTGTATGTGGTACACTGTAAAGAGTCTATATTCATTTAATATATATTAAAATAGATAGATGATAGATAGATAGATAGATAGATAGATAGATATTGAATCATGCCGGCACCATTTGTTGAAAAAATATCCTTTCTACATTGAATTATGTTTGCACATTTGTAAAATATTAGTTGATCATATATGTATTGGTCTATTTCAGGATTGTTCATTCCGTTCCACTGATCTCTATTCTTATTTTTGTACATTATTATTTTCATTGCTATGATTTATAAAAAGTGTTGAAATTAGGGAGAGTACTTCTGCCAGGCTTTTCATTTTTAAGTTGAAGAAATTCAGATTTCTTTTCATTTCCATATAAAATTAAGCATTATCCTCTAAAACCAGTCTGCTGATATTTTGACTTCGATCACACTGAATCTATAGACCATTTTTGGGGGAAACTTAGCACCATAATAATATTAAGTGATTCAATCCATGTGCTAGGTACATTTCTTCATGTATTTGAGTCTGCTTTAATTTCAGTCATGAATATTTTGGAGTTTTTAATGTACTGGTATACATGTATTTTGTTAAATTTAACCATATGTGTTTCTTAATTTTTACACAATTATAAATTGTGTATTATTGCACACCTAGCAGTCAGTCCTTACCCCACCTAGCCCCCAGCCCTTGGAAACCACCAATCTGCCTTCTCTTCCTGTGGATTTTCCTATTCTGGACATTTCATTAAAATGGAGTAATATAATTGAGGTCTTTTTTGTTTGACTTGAATTTTGCTTAATGTTTTCAACATCTATTCATGTTGCAGCATGAACCAATATTTCATTTCTTTTTATTGATGAATAATATTCCATTGTATAGATGTACTACATTTTGTTTATCACTTATCAGTTAATGGATATTCGAGTTGTTTCCACTTTTTGGCTATTGTGAATAATGCTATTATGAACACGAATGTGCAAGTTTTTATAGGGACAATGTTTTCAATTCTTTTGGATATATAACTAAGTGTGGAATTGTTCGATCATGTGGCAAAATCTATGTTTAAATTTTGGAGAAGCTGAACTAGTTTCCAAACTAGTTTCTAAAGTGTCAGTACCATTTCACTTTCCCATCAGCGAAGTTAGGGTTCCAGTTTCCCCCCATTCTCATCAACACTTGGTATTGTCTGCCTTTTTTATTTTAGTCACCTTAGTGGATGTAGAGTGAAATTTCAGTGGTTTTTGTTGTTGTTGTTGTTGTTGTCGTTGTTTTGTTTTGCTTTGAGAAAGAGAGAGAGCTAGTGAGAGCACGTTGTGGGGAGGGCAGAGGGAGAGGGAGTGAATCTGAAGTGGGTCTGATGCAGGTCTCGATCTTGCAACCCTGAGATCATGACCTGAGCTGAAATTAAGAGTCAGGTACTTACTTAACCAACAGAGCCACACAGGCACCCCTCAGTGTGGTTTTGATTTGCATTTTTCTAATGACTAATAATGTTGAGCATCTTCTAATATATTTATATCAGCAGACTTAGAGCATGATCATTAGTTTGACTATTGAAATATTTAATTTTTTCCTGGGAATTCCTTTTCCATATTTTCTGTGAGTGCTCTTGGCATGTTATGATCTTTAGCACCAATCCATATGCCCTGAAAAATCCAGACCATACTAAATATCTCAGTACTTTGTTCCTCTGCCTTGACAATAGGAGAATGTAAATGCAGATCAGACATACCAATTTAGGGGAAGAGAAAAGTTGTTATTCAATATTTTTATTAATAAATATTTGAGAAATAATCAGTTGGCACTCTCCGTCCAATCTTACCTTGTTCTGCTCTATCTTCTTATATTTCAAAAGCTGGAAAGAAGAAAGGAATACTTTTCCCAGACTCCTTTGCAGGCCAGGTCCTAGATGTGAATTTAGTTCTATTGAATAGATGCACTTATGTGAAGTTTGGAATATTGAAATCAGGTGAAGGGCATTTGTTTGTTATTGTTGTTGTTGTTTGTTTGTTTTTGTTTTTTGTCTTTTCTACTGACAGATGTATTAATGGAGCATTTTTTCAATAGCATAATTTCAGTATCCAATCAGTAGTTACATAATGCTGAGAGGCAGTTGCATTGAGAATAGTAGCTGGATCCCACTTTTCTGGGTCCAGTCATCAGGTTAGTTGATATTAAGAGGTAGTTTTTTTTGTTTTTGTTTGTTTGTTTGTTTTTTAAAGATTTTATTTATTTATTTGACAAACAGAGATCACAAGTAGGCAGAGAGGCAGGCAGAGAGAGAGGAGGAAGCAGGCTCCCTGCTGAGCAGAGAGCCCGATGCGGGACTTGATCCCAGGACTCTGGAATCATGACCTGAGCTGAAAGCAGAGGCTTTAACCCACTGAGCCACCCAGGTTCCCAAGAGGTAGTTTTGATGTTGAATCCCATTATTTGGGTCATGGCTGCACTGACATGCTCTTGAATTCAATAGGTCCAGTGGCAACCTTCTGATGCCCCACCTTCCTGATTACATAAGAGATGGAAGTACTTCACATTGGTCATGTTATTACTGTTCTTTTTTTTTTAATTTTATTTATTTATTTGACAGAGATCACAAGTAGGCAGAGAGGCAGGTTGAGAGAGAGGGGGAAGCAGACTCCCTGCTGAGCAGAGAGCCCGATGTGGGGCTCAATCCCAGGACCCCGGGATCATGACCTGAGCCAAAGGCACAGGCTTTAACCCACTGAGCTATCCAGGCACCCCTATTACTGTTCTTAAGGTTATTCCTGAAGACATCCTAGAGACATTCTATAAAACTGAATGACTTTGTAAGGACCGAGTTTCCTAAATTAACTTAATTTCTACTTAAAATACCAAAATGATTTCTTTTTGCTACCCTGAACCTTGATTAATAAAATAGATAGTGAAATGTAGACTTAACGCTGGAGTAATTATGATGTCAGGCACCTTATGCTTGTGTAGTTAGAAAACTTTTCAGTGCCAAATGAAAACATCACAACTGATTTCTAATACAGATGGAATAATTACTTTTATTTTTTAAAATACTTCATTTTCTTTAAAAAGCCCCTTACTTCTTTCCCTTGTAGCAGAACACAGATGGTTGGTGGTTCAACTTCATTATTTTTTCACTGTACATGGTGCAAAAGTGATATGCATTCAGTACAAACAGTACTTCGAATTTTGATCTTTTCCTGAGCTGGCAATATGTGGCACATATCATGATGCTCTCTCGTGACACCAGCAGCAGTAGCTCCCAGTCAGCCACGTGATCAACAGGGGAAACAACCCATACACTTGGAACCATTCCGTCCCATACCACCATCCTCCTTTTCATTTTCAGTATACTATTCAATAAAGTACATAAGATATTTAACACTTTGTCATAAAATAGACTTTGTGTTAGATGATTTTGTCCAACTGTAGACTAATGTAAGTGTTCTGAGCATGTCTAAGGTAGGCTGGGTTGAGCTATGATGCTCAGTAGGTGAGGTGAGGTGTATTTAATGAATTTTCCACTTAAGATATTTTCAACTTAAAACAGCCTTATCAGGACACAGCCCCAATGTATGTCAAGGAAGATCTGTTTACATTATTCTATGTTAAAAATGTGTTATCAAATAACTGGAAAGTCCACACACTACTCCATTGTACTGACATAGTATAATTTAATTAACCAAGCTGCAGTTGTTGAAGTTTGGGTGGTTTCTGTTTCTCTTATGAGTGACATCATTATATACAAATTCTTAACAATACTGTTGTACTATTTCCTTGAAAAGAGTAGGTCATAAGGTACAAATATTTTTGTGCTCATAATATTTATTATGAACTTATTTCCTGGAAATCTATGCCAGTTTATACTTTCAGTAGCACTTGATAATATCTCCCTTACCTGCTTTTATACAGCATCAATTATTGTCATTTAAAAACCCAATTATTTTAAACCCAGTATTTTAAAGTATAAATGTGGGGTGGTGTTATTTCCAAAAGTCTTTCCATTATTATTCTGTACTATACGAAGGACTATTTCTGTTCTTAGAATTTTATTAGTTGTAATTAGCTATCTATATCCCAGAGGATATAGTGGAATTCTTGGATATGTCATTAAAGTCTCTAAATTTTTGTATACAAAAGAAACACTTTTACTGGTTAACACATATTAAAATTTGATTAAAATGACAGGTGACACATATGTAGCTTCTAGGAAAAAAGTAAACCACCCATGACTATTTAATTTATGGGGTCCCAATTTACAGTATGTATGCAGGCTTCCTTTCCAATTCATTCACTCTGCCTGAACAGTATCCCCCTTTATCTTCTGAGTCTTACAAGAGGCAGTCATAGTTGAGAACATGGGAAAGGAGAAACCGGTAGGGTATACCCGCCCTATATTTAGCTATGTTCCTGCATCTAAAATTTCTGGACTCAGAAATACCTTCAGAAATATCCTATCCATTTGAGATCCATTTGTTTTTAAAAGATCACCTTCCAAAATGTGAATGGTCCTCTGAAAGAATGAACCTTACTTACAAATTGAGTTCCTGTCTTTTAAGGGATATAATCATATTTGGCTCAGTGCTTCAGGAATGGGAGTTTGATCTGGGGTAGTCTATTAATGCAGGGCAGGAAGCAGGCTGAATAGACGGTGAACATCATGGTGAACCTGGATGACGGAAGGGCAGAGTTGGGAATATTCCAGGGAGGAAATTCGTTCGGAAAAAGAGGGCTATTACTGATAAACACAAAGCTTGCTCTTTTAAACTTTGCTCTCTTACTGGAAATTGCAGTAGTAGATTGCTGTGGTCAGAGCCAAGTAACCTACTTCAAGGCCAGGAGCATCTAGTCTGGTTTGCCTGGCTGTCACGTTATTCCTGCCTCTTCTATCCAAGAAGAAAGGGCAGACGGGAGAAGGGATGATGGCCAAAGGGAAACATACACAGGTGCAGTCTTCTTCCTTCATGGTCTTTCTTTCAAAGCAAGATCTATTGTATGAGGCATCAAAAAGTCACACCCTCCCTTTTAAAAAAGATTTATTTATTTATTTTAGAGAGAGAAAGTGGGGTAGAGGGGCAGAGGGAGAGGGAGAGAGTATTAAGCAGCCCCTACACTGAGCATGGAACCTGACATGGGGCTCAAACTCGTGACCCTGAGATCATCACCCCAGCCAAAACCAAGAATTGGATGCTCAAAAGACTGGGCTACTCAGGCACACCACACACCCTCCTTTAAAAAAAAAAAAAAAGCTTGATCCAGGTGGCTTTGGGCCCCAGGCTCAGTGGGGAGTCTGCTTGAGATTCTCTCTCACCCTCTGCCCTTCCCCAAATCATTCTCTCTTCCTAAAATAAATAAATAAGTCTTTTGGAAAAAAAAAATAAAAATAAAAACTTGATCCAGGATGAAATTGACCTTGAAACTTTGGAGAGCTCTGTTTTGGGGTACTTCTTTATCTCTCTGGAGTGACTTGCTAGCCATTAGAATATTTTTGTGCCAGCCCTCAAATTTCATTTCCCGGCTCCAAAAATATCTATACTGGGAACATTTTTATCTAGAGCTTCCAAAATATTTAAATATTTAAAAAATAGTAACATGTAATTCCAGTGCAAAAAGATAATCTTTGTTAAGCTTGTGACTTCTCGGAACACCCATTTCTACCAGACTAGCTTTCCTCAAATTATTGCTCTAAAATTTCCAGCACACTTGATTTATGGTTTTGTATTTGTATTTTGATTTTTTAATGAAAGAACTCAGAGGATGAATCATGTACTTAGTACAAAATTGGCACAGAGTAGGCACACATAAATATCAACTCTGTTTCCCCTAGAATAACAGAAAGGAGTGTTCTTAAGTAAAAGAAATAAAATATTATGAAAATGATATATTAATTTAATTCTTTACTTCCTATCATGATCATTCAGTGGTAGTGGTGTGGTAAAAAGAGGATGGGTATTGGAATCAAACGTACCTGGTTTGGGGAAGCTATTTACACTTGTGGCTCACACTTTTCACAATCCTACCTCAAAGAACTGTTGTGAAGAACAGTGAGGAACCTGGTAGATACTCAGTACATGTTTGTATTCTTATCCCTTTACCTTGTGCCATAGAACACAAGGGGAGGGTTACTTGGCTCTAGAACATGAATCATATCCTTCAGTCCAGTCTAGCTAATAATCTGGTTTTAGAGGTGAGGAAGGGGGAATGGTGTCCTGTCCTTGGTGATGGATGCTTCACTGGGATCGAGAGAGAGAGTGTGAGGAAGGGGGAATGGTGTCCTGTCCTTGGTGATGGATGCTTCACTGGGATCGAGAGAGAGAGTGAGACAGAAGATCTCATTCTAGAGCCAAGTAAAGGAGTGGAACTCTCCTTTTCGTTACATCCCTAGCCCTGAGTTAGTGATAATCTTCCCTTAAAAATCAGTCAGAATGGTGGAATCGCCAAAATAATGAAGGGAAGGGATTGATCGAAATACCTGGATCAGGCATCACTGTCATGGTAAGAGGAACATTTTTCCATTAGCAAATAGTTTACCCAAGGCCTCCTTCATGTCTCTGTTCCTCAAGCTGTAGATGAATGGGTTTAACATGGGGATAATCACCATGTAGAGAATGGCAGCCCTACTCTCACTCTCTGCCGAGTGAGTTGATGGAGGAAGTAAATAAACACCCATCAGAGACCCATAGAAGAGCAGGACCACTGTGAGGTGGGAACCACAGGTAGAGAAGGCTTTCCATCGCCCTCTAGGAGATGAGATGCCAAACACAGCCCAGGAAATGTGGCCATAGGAGAGGACGATCAACATGAGGGGAGCAGTGAGGAACATTAGGCCCATGGTGATGATCATCAGCTCATTAATGTGAGTGTCTGAGCAGGCAAGCTTCAGCAGAGCACTGGGATCACAGTAAAAGTGAGGGATGGCCTTGTGGGCACAGAAGGCCACACGGGTCAGCAGCAGTGTGTGCATCAGTGCAGGGCAGTTGGTTAGCATCCAGCACATGACCAGCATTAGTACACAGAGTTGGGGACTCATAGCTGTGCTGTAATGGAGTGGCTGGCAGATGGCCACATAGCGGTCGTATGCCATCACAGCCAGCAGGCAGTTGTCAAGGCCACCAAACATAAGGAGGAAATAGAGCTGTGCAAGGCACCCAGAATAGGAGATGGTCCGACTCTGGGTATGAATGTTGGCCAGCATTTTGGGGATTGAAGCAGAAGTGAAACAGACATCAGTTAATGATAGGTTGGCCAGGAAAAAGTACATGGGTGTATGAAGGTGTGGGTTAGAGCTTATGGCCAGGATGATGAGCAGGTTCCCTGTCATGGTGACCAGGTACATTCCCAGGAAGATGCCAAATAGGAGCCCTTGCTCCTCTGGCTTCTCAGAGAGTCCCAGTAGGAGAAAGTCTGAAACAGCTGTTTGGTTCACTTGGCTTGGTTTTCCCATCCTTTGTAGTTCTTATTATCTGTTCAGATAAAACCCTTCCATATGTTAGTATTTAATTACTAGATCAGTCACAGATGTGTATCTGTGTAGCTGGAACTATATTGGGGGGGGGAATACATGGACCTTGCCAATGAGAATATTGAATCTCACTGGGGATGAAAGAAAATACCCATGGAACACCAGAAGGCAAGACAATACCCATACAAATGCAAATTGTGCTTTTTGTGTTACAATAGGGTCCAGAGAAGAGATCAGTTTGGCCAGAGAAGTCAGTATGGGCTACAGCAGGAGATAAGAATGGATAAGGAAGATGTGGTCCATATACACTATGGAGTATTATGCCTCCATCAGAAAGGACGAATACCCAACTTTTGTAGCAACATGGATGGGACTGGAAGAGATTATGCTGAGTGAAATAAGTCAAGCAGAGAGAGTTAAGTATCATATAGTTTCACTTATTTGAGGAGCATAACAAATAATATGGAGGACAAGGGTAGATGGAGAGGAGAAGGGAGTTGAGGGAAATTGGAAGGGGAGGTGAACCATGAGAGACTATGGACTCTGAAAAACAACCTGAGGGTTTTGAAGGGGGGTGGGGTGGGTGGTTGGGGGAACCAGGTGGTGGGTATTAGGGAGGGCACGGATTGCATGGAGCACTGGGTGTGGTGAAAAAACAATGAATACTGTTATGCTGAAAAGAAATAAAAAATTAAAAAAAAAGAAAGTAAAAAAAATAAATAATCCCTAAAAAAAAAAAATTTAAAATTTAAACTGAACCAAAAAAAAAAAAAAAAAAGAATTGAGCATATCCTTGAAGGCAAGATTGGAAAAGTCATTTATGTTTACCAGTTGAAAAGGAAATAGATGATTTCCATTGCTGCCTCTCCCCCAACAGACACACACACACAGACAAATCAGCCTCCTCTCTACTTGCCTTCCCCAATCTCTAGAAATTGACCACACCATTCAGCTCCCATCCCTGTGCCCTTCCTTAAATGGTGGCACAGGGTATATAAGCTGGGGGCAGTGAGTGTCTATGATATCCCATCCTCCCCATCCATCACTAGGACCTCCCCTCCAAAAACAGGGAGGGGGGCTGCCTCTGCCTGCATCACTCTCTCTCCTTTGTCCTCTTCCCCTTCTGCTCTTCAGCGCCTGTTATTTGCTCTAGGAGCTGATATTTCAGTTCTACTGGCCTCTTGTCACAATCCCCTATTTGTCGAGACTGGTTAAATACCAGACACCTTCATGGCTTTGTTTTTATTCTTCACGAGGCTATGAAATAAGTATCCTTGACAACTTTGTAAATGGTAAAACTGAGCTTCAGAGATATTTGATGTACTCAGATAACTAGTAAATGATATTCAAACACAGGTGTGCCTCTACATCCTGTGCCTTCACCCCTGCAATTGTACTGCATCTCTCTGATATTTCCTCAGGGGAAGGAAGGTTAAAGGAGCCAGGCTCTGGTTCCTTGGGCATGAAGGTAGCTACTCTGTTCTTTGGCTTCCCTAGGGTTTGAAGGGAGCTGGTGTGAGAGGGCATTTGATAGTGGCCTTGTCGAAACTGGGACCTTAGAAACTTCTGTGAACATTTAATCTTCTGTTTGTTCTTTGGTTCATAGATAGGCTCGTGATCCTCGGCAGAGACTTAGCTCATATCTACCCGGGAAACTTGTGCTTAGCTGTTGGGCTGGAAACAGACGTGTGTGTGTGTGTGTGTGTGTGTGTGTGTGTGTTTGTGTGCTGTCCCTTCTTGATTCTCACCTGTGAGACCATGGGTCAGTGTCAGTCATCTTCAGACTTTCCATTTCTCTCTCGTGGATGGATAGTTCACAAGGAGGAAGTGCCTGGGACCTTTCAGACTCAGTAAAGATGGGGTCTGTTGAGTCCAGGGTTCACTAGGAACATGGAGTGTATGATTAGTTTTTGACTCCCCTAGGCCTGAAAAGACAAGAATCTTTCTCAGGGTTTTAAAGGCTCCTGAAACACCATTTCCCAAGGTACTCATTAGAGCCAACTTCATTGTCATTGTGCAGCCTGTCCTCCAGCCAACTCTGGCTAGGTCTTGGGGGAACAGCAAGAGGGCATCTCTTTCCCAGGGGTTAAGCTCAGATGTGTATCTCAGGAGAGTGATTCTGAGGCCTCTTGCTGGGATACAGTGCACTTCAGCCTGGCCGGCAGGCCTTCTAGGAACTCATGCTTATGTACTAGACAGTTTAATGCCTGTTCCATACCCTGAATAGAACTGGATTGAGGGAGATGTCAGGAGTATAAATTATAACATGACTATTTCTGCTGGTGATTTTCCTAAACAGAGTAATCCTAGTATGAAACAAACCCCTTAGGTCCTAAACTCTCAGTGAAATGAGGCAGCCTGTATAGAGCATGACAGTCATAATGTCTGATACAGAGCAACTGCTAAAAATATTACATCTTCTGTATTTGTATGAATACTATTGAATTGATCCTATTATTAATATTATTGAACACTTCCCTTATGCAATCTCAGTGATACAGCAAGCTTAGGATACAGAAACTATTCTTACTCCCATTTTATAGGTGAGAAAACTGAGGTCCAGGGAGAATAATGACTTGACCAAGGTCATACAACTACTAAATGGAGGGGATAGAATTCCACCCTAGATTTGCATGACCCCTAGAGTCCATGCTCTTAACCACCACACTTTCTCTTAGTGTCATTGCTGGTTTTAATCACTAACAATTTCTTATGTATAAAATAATATTGTTCTACTTGCATGTCTTTGGTTACTAGTGAGATTGAATATTTGTTTCTCTGACTTTTAACCATGGTAATTATTCCTCAAATTATCCTGCTATTATATCTGTCCTTTCATCTACTTGGATGCTTGTGCTTTTTGAAGTGGATGTTAAAGACCAAACAAATGAAAACATTTTATTCTGGGTGTTTTTTTCTTTGCTTACCATTCCAACGTGTATACAACTTTTTAAAAATTATTTTTGTAGTAAAAATCAACAGATACCAAAATAAAAAGCTTCTGCACAGCAAAGAAAGCAGTCAGCAAAACTAAGAGGCAACCCACAGAATAGAAGAAGATATTTCCAAATGACATTACAGATAAAGGGCTGGTGTCCAAGATCTAGAAAGAATTTCTCAAACTCAACACCCCAAAAACCAAATAATCCAGTGGAGAAATGGTTTCACTTACTTGTGGAACATAAGGAATAGCATGGAGGATGTTAAGAGAAGGAAGGGAAAAATGAAGTAGGGGGGCAATGATGAACCATGAGAGACTGTGGACTCCAAGAAACAAACTGAGGGTTTTAGAAGGGAGGAGAGTGGGGGGGGGGGATGAGTTAGCCTGGTGTTGGCTATTAAGGAGGGCACAGATTGCATGGAGCATTGGGTTTGGTTTTTGTTGTTGTTGTTGTTGTTGTTGTTTTTAATGTTTTATTTCTTTTCAGCATAACAGTATTCATTGTTTTTTCACCACACCCAGTGCTCCATGCAATCCGTGCCCTCCCTAGTACCCACCACCAGGTTCCCCCAACCTCCCACCCCCGCCCCTTCGAAATCCTCAGGTTGTTTTTCAGGGGAGGTGAACCATGAGAGACTATGGACTCTGAAGAGCATTGGGTTTTATACACAAACAATGAATCTTGGAATACTACATCAAAAATTAATGACATTCTGTATGGTGACTAACATAACATAATTTAAAACAAAAAGAAAGAAATGGGCAGAAGACATGAACTGACACTTCTCCAAAGAAGACATACAAATGGCTAACAGACACATGAAGAATTATTCTACATCACTAGCCACCAGGAAAATACAAATCAAAACCACAATGAGATACCACCTTCTACCAGTTAGATGGCAAAAATTAACAAGGCAGGAAACAACAAATATTGCTGAGCATGTGGAGAAAGGGGAACCCTCTTACACTGTTGGTGGGAATTCATGCTGGTACAGCAACTCTGGAAAACAATATGGAGTTTCCTCAATACATAAGGAATAGAGCTGCCCTACAACCTAGCAATTGCACTACTAGGTATTTACCCCAAAGATACAGATGTAGTGAAAAGAAGGGCACCTGTACCCTAATGTTTATAGCAGCAATGTCCACAATAGCCAAACTGTGGAGGGAGCCAAGATTTCTTTCAATAGATGAACGGATAAAGAAGATGTGGTTCAACCATACAATGCACTATTACTCAGCCATCAGAATGGATGAATACCTACCATTTGCATCAACATGGATGGAACTGGAGGGGATTATGCTGAGTGAAATAAGTCAATCAGAGAAGGACAATTATCATAGTTTCACCCATATTTGGAACATAAGAAATATTGTGGAGAATGATAGGGAAAGGGAGGGGGAACAATGGGAAGATATCAGAGAGGGATACAAACCATGAGAGACTCTGGACTCTGGGAAACAAATAGGGTTACAGAAGGGAGGGGGTGGAAGGATGGAGTAACTGCATGATGGGTATGCCTCCATCAGAAAGGATGAATACCCAACTTTTGTAGCAACATGGACGGGACTGGAAGAGATTATGCTGAGTGAACTAAGTCAAACAGAGAGAGTTAAGTATCATATGGTTTCACTTATTTGTGGAGCATAACAAATAACATGGAGGACATAAGGAGATGGAGAGGAGAAGGGAGTTGAGGGAAATTGGAAGGGGAGGTGAACCATGAGAGACTATGGACTCTGAAAAACAACCTGAAGGTTTCAAAGGGGTGGGGGGTGGGAGGTTGGTGGAACCAGGTGGTGGGTACTAGGGAGGGCACGGATTGCATGGAGCACTGGGTGTGGTGAAAAAACAATGAATACTGTTATGCTGAAAAGAAATAAAACATTAAAAAAAAAGAAGGGTATGTATTGTGATGAGCACTGGGTGTTATATGCAACTAATAAGTCATTGAACACTACATCTAAAACTAATAATGTACTATACAGTGGCTAATTGAGCATAATAATATACATATATATGCATTAATATGTATACTATAAAAATATATAAAACTATATTGTTAAAAAAAAAACAAGAGCCATCAATATGCTGCTTACAAGAGACTCATTTTAGACCCCAAAATACCTCCAGATTGAAAGTGAGAGGGTAGGAATCATTTATTGTGCTAATGGACATCAAAAGTAAGCTGGAGTATCCATCCTTATATCAGACAAACTAGATTTTAAATCAAATGCTGTAACAAGAGATGAAGAAGGGCACTATATCATAATAAAGGGTGTGTCCAACAAGAAGATCTAACAACTGTAAATATTTATGCCCCCAGCTTGGGAGCCTCCAAATATGTAAACCAATAAAATATAAAGAAACTCACTGATAACAATATAATAATAGTAGGGGACTTTAATACTGCACTTACATCAATAGACAGATCTAGTAAGCAGGAAATCAACAAGGAAACAATGGATTTGAATGACACACTGGACCAGGTGGACTTAACAGATACATTCAGAACATTTCACCCAAAAGCAATAGAACACACATTCTTTTCAAGTGCACATGGAACATTCTCCAGAATAGATCACATATTAGGTCACAAATCAGCCCTCAAGTACAAAAAGATTGAGGTCTTACCATGTGTATTTTTTCTTTCTTTTTCCTTCCTTCCTTCCTCCTTTCCTTCCTTCCTTCCTTCCTTCCTTCCTTCCTTCCTTCTTCCTTCCTTCCTTTCTTTTTTCTGATCACAGTGCTATGAAACTTGAAGTCAACCATGAAAAAAAAATTTGGTAAGACCACAAATACATAGAAGCTAAAGAATGTCCTACTAAAGAATGAATGGGTCAATCAGGAAATTAAAGAAGAAATTTAGAAATACATGGAAACAAATGAGAATGAAAACCTGACAGTCCAAAACCTTTGGGATGCAGCAAGGGCAGTCCTAAGAGGGAAGTACATAGCAATACCGGCCTATCTCAAGAAGCCAAAAAATCTCAAATAGACAAGCTAACATATCTAAAAGAGCTAGAGAAAGAACAACAAATGAAGCCAAAAGCCAGGACAGGAAGGGAAATATTCCTAGTTTCCTATAGAGTTTTTATTGCAAATGAGTTTTGAAGTTTACCAAACACCTTTGTTGCATCTATTGAAATTTTGAAAGGATTATTCTCCTTTTACTTTTAATGGAATGAATTTCATTTTTGATTTTCAAATGTTAAACTAATCTGTCATCACAAAATAACCCTTTGGCTCAGTGTAGTATGCTTTTTGTGTATCTCTGGATTTAACTTTGTACTGTTTTGCTTAGAATTTTGAAACTTCAGAGATCATCCTTTGATTTTCCTTTCTTTTCATTTACCTCTCGGATTTTAGTATTAGGGCCATGCTTGCCTCACAAAAAGAGTTACAAACTTCTTTCTCTTTTACTATTCTGATGAAGCATTCATTTAAGACCTGGTACATTTTCCTTATATGTTTGGAAGAATCCATCAGTGAAATCATCTGGGACTTGATATTTTCATTATGGGAACTTCTGTACTAGATAGCAGGATATTCATATTTTCTTCTCTTTTGTCAGCTTTAATGTATTTTTGATATCTGAAGTTTTTGTCCATTTTACTCAAATTGACATTCCTTAGCTTCAAGTCACTCATAATAGCCTCATATTATCCTTACATTAAGAAAATGCAAGGAGTCAAAAACACAAATAATACCTGTAAAAATTAATGAATGTTTACGTATGTATATATCCATGTAGCCTCTGTGCAGACAAAAATATAGGACATTTCCATTGCCCCAGTATTCCTCAACAATACCCCAGAGATAAAAAGATGGACACTGTTACATTTGTCGAGACTATTTAGCAACTAGAACTCTCGATTATTTTGGATGGGCATAAATTTGTATAAGCATTTTGGAAAATGGTTTGCCTACACATAATATTTCTCACCCTGATGGCCAGACATATCACTCCTGGGTGTACGCCTGAGAGAAAGAAATACATCTGACCCACGAAAGGCATGCTTAAGGATTCCTATCACCTTTACTCATAATAACCAAAAATTGGAAGCAATCCCTTTATGTTCATCAACAGAAAAATTAATCAACTAATATTTGTGTAATGAAATGTTACACAGCAATGCAGAGAACAAACTCCTATTATAGGTCATACATGATTGAATCTGACAGACACCATGTTGAGCTAACGAAGCCAGATGTAGGCATTCTACCATAGGATTCCTTTTACATGTACTTTAAAAATGGACAAAACTAACCTTCTGGTAATATGTATCACAAGAATAGTCACCTCTGAGAGGATAGTGCCTCAGAAGGGAAGAGAGGGAGCCTTCTAACCAGAAGGAAATATTCTATATCTCAATTTGTGAGGTAGTTACACTGGCGTGTACATATGGAAAATTTGTAGGGCTGCGCATTTCAGATTTGTGTGCTGTGCTGACTTATGCCATAACCCAGTACATTTTTGGGAAACTGGCTGGCAGCTCTGTGCTTATAGATGGAACTGTTGATTGAGTTTCACTGAAGTGCGACCTGGCTGGGAGTCGACCTGTTTTTGAGGAGGGAATCTCCAATGCCCATATCTTCAGTTCTTTCCTGTTCAGCCTCCAAAGAAAACCCTTCTAATATTGTATATTCAGGATAGAGGTCTGGCAGCAGCATCTGGATAAAGGGCTGTGGGTCTCAGCATTCAATATCTGGTGTGTAGGTATAGTCATGTAATTTCCTTGTTTTTCACATGCTTCCTAATAATAAGATTCTGAGCTGTATGTGGCAATGCCCCAGTCCCAAGCTTCTCCAGAAAGTAAACCTCCCAGTTTCTTCTGGGGTAGGGCAGGGACAGCATTCCCATAGTGTGGGCTGTAAAGTGGAATCTAGGGATCTAGCTTCTTCTGAAATAACTGTCACCTCTTAGACTTCCCTTTGACTTTTAGGTCCCAAGTTACCAAGGGATTCCAGTTTCTGGGCCTTTTTTTTTTCTTTAAAAATTTATTTTATTTTATTTTTTTATTTCTTTTCAGTGTAACAATATTCACTGTTTTTTCACCACACCCATTGCTCCATGCAGTCCGTGCCCTCCCTAATGCCCACCACCTGGTTCCCCAACCTCCCACCCCCTGCCCCTTCAAAACCCTCAGGTTGTTTTTCAGAGTCCATAGTCTCTCGTGGTTCACCTCCCCTTCCAATTTCCCTCAACCCCCTTCTCCTCTCCATCTACCCTTGTCCTCCATATTATTTCTGGGCCTTTTGAGGATTCTTTGGTGCTTACAAGATTGACTCTTATTTCACCTACTGACAGTTTAGGATTCCACTTATCTGTTAACTCATATCTGTTAACTCAGTCCCATATTAAAAAAAAAAAAAGTGTGTACCACATGGAGCTAAACAGACAAGGAAGACTTTATTCAAACTATCGCGGGTGAAGATGTGGACAAAAGAGAACTCCTGTGTGAGTTGGTGCAGTTACTATGGGAAATAGTATGGAGCTTCCTCAAAAAATTAAAAATAGAACTACCATACAATCCACCAATTCCACTTCTGGTCATATACCTGAAGGAAACAAAACACTATGTTGAAGAGGTATCTGCACCATGTGTTTATTATAACATTACTGACAGTAGCCAAGACATGGAAACAATGGAAGTGTCCATCAGCAGATGGATGGATATAGAAGTTGTGAAACACACACACACACGCACAAACACACCAGGAATGGTTTTCAGCTATAAAAAAAGAATGAAAACATCTCATTTGCAACAACATGAATGGACCTTGAGGGTATTATGATCAGTGACATCAGTCAGAGAAAGACAAATACTATACGATCTCACTTATATGTGGAATTAAAAAGAAAAGAAAAGAAAAGAAAAAAATCCCAAACTCAAAGGCAATGGAATCAGATTTATCATTTCCAGAGGTAGGGTTTGGGGTGTTGGGGAATTGAATGAAGGTGGTCAAAAGGTACAAGCTTCCATTTATAGGATAAATGGAGCTATAATGTGCAACATGATAACTATAGTTAACAATCCTGTACAGGATATTTGAAAGTTGTTAAAAGAGTAGATCATAAGAGTTCTCATCATAGGAAGAAAAATTTTTGTATCTCTTCGAGCAAACTTACAATGGTAATCATTTTACAATATATGTAAGTCCAGTCATTATGCTGTATACCTCAAACTTAACACAGTGCTGCATATCAATTATATCTCAATAAAACTGGGGGGAAGATGATTGCAGTAGGGGAGAGAGATTGAATTCAATTCCACTGGAAAAAAAGGTGGAGGACTTTTTTTTTTTTTTTTTTTTTTTTACATAAGGTCTACATGCAATATGGGGCTTGAACTTATAACCCTCAGATCAAGAGTCACATGCTTTACCAACTGGGCCTGCAGAGGACTTTTAAGTGCTAGGGTGAGCTGGTGGAAAAATACTGGAGGCGGTTAGAAGGTTGGTCACTGTGATTAGGCCATCTGTGTTTGCTGATTGGCATCACTGAAGTAGGGTTCCTACCCTTCCACTGATATTGGGAAATAAGTATCTCTTTCTTCATGATTACATTTCAAAATGATGGCTCCCAGGTCCTTGAGAAAGATATTCCTACATTGTAAAACTGTCAAAAACCTGGGATAAGATTTATATCTCAAAGAGGGCAGAGGAAAAAAAACTAACACTAAGTTTTCTAAAGTAAAGCTCTAAGAAAGTGGAGGTCAGGAGCACATAGCCAGGAGAAACTGTCTGCAGCTTAGTCAAGTTGAAGACAATGTTAAGATCATCTTGATTACCACTTCCTCGTCCATATGGTTTCCAGCTCCCTAAACTGTGTTACTATTTTGTGCTTTCTACTCTTCTCTGTCCTTGTGGGGTTTATGACTTTTTAAAAAATCACTTTACTTTTATAGGGTTTTAGGAGAGAGTGAAATTAGATGCATGACTTTAGTATAATATTTTTAAATAGAAGCATGAGAATTCTTTAAGAAAGGTATGTCATATGCCATTAGAATATTTGGCGATGTGGGTACTTCCAGATATCTTTCTTCTTTTTCAAGTTTTTATTTCAATTCCATTTAGTTAACATAGTGTCATATTAGTTTCAGGTGTAGAATGTAGTGATTCATCACTTACATACAACACCCAGTGCTCATCACAAGTGCCGCCCTTAATGCCAATCACTCATTAACTCATCCCTCCACCCACCGCCCCTCCAGTAACTCTCAGTTTGTTCTCTATAGGGAACAAAAAGAGAGGCAAACCAGGTTTCTATATAGGAGGCGTTTAGGAACAGAAATCTTGTTGCGAATGGGAAAGCTAAAATATTTATTTACACAGTACATTTTTGTCATGGTCTGTGATTACAAATCAATACAAATAGTGTAACTCCTTAATACTACCAGTAAACAGAGAAAAAAATCAAACTTCTAAAATGTTTTAATGAAGCCAGTACTATACTAATTTGGTCTATTATGAGAGATACAGAGAGGAAATTGGGCAATTATGTATATTAGCTCTAACAATGCTCTAGGGAACTTTGTGTCCCATGACTCCCTATCTGTAGATGCCCAAAGTAGAGCCCTCTTCAGCTTCCTCCTGGTAGCAGCCTGATGAGCCAGCTCCTCGTTTCTGAGTTTCTTAGTTCACATTTCAAAATACGAATATAAAGTGCTTCGAAATTCCTAAAGACATGGGTTGAGTGGGATCTGAGTACCATTTGTCCCAGAGCATTTGAAATATTGAGGACAGACCCTCTTCTTTCTAGTCTCCTTTGCTCCAGCTGATGAATGTTCCAGCTTAGGTAACTCTAGCCTTCCCTTCAGATTTGTCTTTGGCTTGGCCTTGCAATCCTTTGTTGATCTCCTGGGCTCCTGATCTGGAATCCTTCTCTCTCACTCTCTTGCTCTTGCTCGTACTCTTGCTCTAACTCTCACTCCCCTCCCACCCAACAAAATTTACTTTTAACCTCATTTTGCAAGCTGATTTTTGTTTCTGTATTTATTATTCTTAACCCTAAACTCTGATTCTAGTTAGTACCATCACAACGTTTGTCAAGAAGAATCTGAACTCTTCCTGTCCTCCTCCCAAATTAAGGACATCTGCAGTGCCTTCTTCTCAGTAATGAGGGTAGCAGTAAGACGAGAAACTGGAGACAAACAGTTGGAGGCTAGCAGTTACTGCCTTTGGAATATTCTCTCCATCATGTCCAGGCCAGGTCTTACTTGTTGGCAGACACAGTAGATGAAGAAGCAGTAGAGGTAAGTAAAGGGATCTCACCACTCTGGGATGACAGAGACAGGAGTTGCCCAAGGAGTTGGAAGGATCTCATTGTTGTCTCTAGGATCTATAGAGTTTTCTGAGGCTTTACACAGGATGAAGGATGAGAAACCATTTTAGGGAAAGGAAGAACCAAAGGATAGAACAAGAGGTATTAATACAAGGCCCTTGGGTAGAGCTTGGACACATTTTAGAGGATATCTGATGTTAACTGGTTGGTGGTATAGACTGAGGGACCTCTACAGGAATAGTCTGATTAAGGCATTATATGCCAACAGGGATAATGAAACAGGTGTGGCTCTTCTCAAAAATAAAGCTCAGTCTCTTTAAGATCTCCAATGGAAATGAGTGAACTCCCTAAAGCAGGATCTGAATGTCAGGAAAGCATGGGGCTGTCCGCTGGTCTGCATCACCCTCATCTTGACAAGATACACAGTCGGTTGGGTCTTAAGAGAATCTCCTGCCTCCAGGACATGGTAATTAAAAAGTATCCAGTCAGAGAGCCTAGCCTTTATGAGGCATCACATTTCTATTGAGAGATAGAATAGGGGAGAATATAGCTGTGGCTTTCTGCTCTTTCAGAGTAATTTACATAGCTCTTAGATGTGTTCCTCAGTTAGTGTAAGGTTCAGAGGTAGATAAATATGTGATGGTTCTCAGTTATTGCCCTTGCTAAAGTTTGAAATATTAACTTCAAAATAGAAACAATGCTATATCCTTAATTGATCTGGAGGTTAATTTTTCTTTAGGTGTGGACTCTGAGTAGAGATAGAGATAGGAATGTACTTAGATCTATAAGATACTAATAACAAAAAGTAATGAAAAATGGGAAGGCAGCCAACCAAACAAAAAGAACACTGGTCTGAGAGCTTGGACAATCTAGTTCTCTCTCTAAGGAGCAGTGTTAACTTTCCAATCACTTCGTTTTTCTAAAACTTTGCTTGTTCATTTGTGAATCAGATGGGACAGTGAGTTGAACTAAATGAAGTTTTCTTAATCCTTATTGGGCATCAAAATCCCTGAGGAAGGTTTAGTTTTAGTTCTAGTTTTTTAAATACAGGCACTCAGAATATATCATAGGGAATTCAACTCAGTATGTCTGAGGATTCTATACTTCTAGCAAGCATCTCACAGGCCAATGTTTGGGGACTTCTCAGCCAGATGATGCTGGAGCTCATTCTAGTTCTTGAACTTCATTGTTGCTCTATAAAAGACAAGAATCCAAGCTAGGAAAGGCAAGTGAGGCTAAAGCTATGAAACTAGAAATTTTGAGAGCTTAATGTTTGATGACAGAAAATCATCGTCTATATGTTTTGATTAATGAACAGTTTCTGGTGTCCAGTGCTATAAGTTGGAATTCTATCTCAAATATTTGTGGGTCCCTCTGAAAATTATTCAGTTTTCTTCTCTATACAATTGTAAGAATAATAATCTCTGCTTTCTAGTGTTGTTTAAGGATTAAAAGAGATGATCCATATGAAATGCTTAGTACAGTGACTACAGTGATTAATGACTCATAAGTATAATAAGTGGCTGGTAATTGTTAACTATGGGATGCTGTTGGTGCTGATGACAAATAACTCAAAACACTGGAGGAAAAATATGGAACTCCATATTTCCTATTTTGGAAGAAATGATAAGGAAATAGAACAACATGAGTTCTTTATATGCCCTTCGCTCTAAAATGAGGTATTATGAGAATTTAGAAAATTTTTTTGTATGAATTTTGTGGCCATCAAGAGAATGTAAAATTCAGCTCACCTCAGTCTACTCATGTACTGTGCAATGCAATGATGAAACTGATAGGCGGTGGTAGACCTAGTTCAAGGCTTGACCATGCCAGGGCTGACCGTGCCTAGAGCCTCCTTGGGACAGTACCTTCTGCATAAAAGATTGACCAGAGGGAAATAGAAAAGAAGGGAAGAATCTATGAGATTCCTAAGGAAGAGGAAGGAAGTAGGGTCAGATTAGAGGTAAAGTCAGATTGGGGAAGATAATGAGGTTAAAGAGAGATTTGGAAGTTCAAAGATTTGGGAGTCCTTACAGGTAGAGTTCTAGAAGAAATCTAGCATCTAACTGTCCTCCCTAGCTTTCAGATGCTGCAGAGTCATGGAAAACCAATCCAGTATCTCTGAATTTTTCCTCCGAGGAATATCTGAGTCACCAGAGCAAGAGCAGTTACTGTTTGGAATTTTCCTATGTATGTACCTTGTCACCTTGACTGGGAATATGCTCATCATCCTGGCCGTCAGCTCAGACCCACACCTCCACACCCCCATGTACTTCTTTCTGGCCAACCTGTCTTTTGTTGACATAGGTTTAACATCTTCCACAGTTGTCAAGATGCTGACAGATGTTCAGAGTCAGCATCACACCATCTCCTATGCAGGTTGCCTCACCCAAATGTATTTCTTTCTGATGTTTGGTGATCTGGACAGCTTCTTCCTGGCTGTAATGGCATATGACCGTTATGTGGCCATTTGCCACCCTCTCCAGTACTCTACAGTCATGAGCCCCCGAGTCTGTGGCCTGCTGCTTGCATTATGTTGGGTCCTCACCCACATTGTTGCCCTGACTCATACCCTCCTCATGGCTCAGCTCTCCTTCTGTGTTGCTGGGGAAGTAGCTCACTTTTTCTGTGACATAACTCCTGTCCTGAAGTTGTCATGTTCCGATACCCACATCAACGAGTTGATGGTTTTTGCCTTAGGAGGCACAGTACTCATCGTCCCCTTTATCTGCATTGTCATCTCCTATATCCACATTATATCAGCCATCCTGAGGGTCCGAACTTCTGGCATGGGGAGCAAGGCCTTTTCCACCTGTAGTTCCCATCTCTGTGTCGTCTGTGTGTTCTATGGGACACTGTTCAGTACTTACCTGTGCCCTGCCTCTGTTGCCTCTGAGAAGAAGGACATTGCAGCAGCTGCAGTGTACACTGTCGTGACCCCCATGTTGAACCCTTTTATCTATAGCCTAAGGAACAAGGACATGAAAGGGGCCCTTAAGAAGCTCCTCAGTCACAGGAGAATTTTATCTTCTTACATATAGTGGTCACAACTTTTAATGACAAGTCATAGGTTTGGTGCCAGACAAACTTGGCTTCAGTTTTGGGTCTGCCCCATACTAGCCATTGGATTGCAGTCCCATTATCCAACCTCTCTGAGTCTTAGTTTTCTCATCTCTAAAAAGGAGATAGTGACTTTCCCTAATAAGGTGACTGGAAGATTCGATGAATTGAGATAAACTATGAAGTGCATTCCATATAGTGACTAATAACAGTAGGTTTTCAATATATGAAAACTTACAATGACTGATGTCACTCTTCATCAGTACCAGACACTTGCTGTGCGCTGGGAGCTGTTAGCAGCACGAGAGGTATAGTGTGGGACGAGACACAAACCCTGCTTTCAGAACACTTTCATTCTAGATTATTAATTTGCCAGTCTTATAATATTGAGGGGTTGTCTGGTTTGTAGCACTAAGAGGAGGTTAAAACAAAGTAACTAAGAATGGTGGTTACATTCTGGGAGAGGCAGAATAGATAAAGGGCTTCCCCATGAGAAGATTGAAGTTCAAACTTGAGATTTCTGTGCTCGTTGCACTCCCTGTGGTTTGCCATTTTACCAGGAAGGCTAAGTTCATTGTGCTGCCTCTTCCCCTTGCTGGTCAGAGATGTCCAATGCTAGCATCATTTCTGTGACTAAGCATGAACACAGTAACCATCTTTCTTTTTTTGGCTCCAGGTTTGCCTTTAGATCTGAAAGAGGCACCCGCCATGTAAATTAGTTGCAGAGATGGAAAAAATTATGTTTATAGGCATATAAGTTTTCTTCTGGTTCCAAGAATCTTAGAAATATTTAAAATATGTTCTTAACAAATAAGGGCCATATCAGTTACATTCTTTATATCTCTCTGGTATAACCAAGTATCCATTGGCTGCCTAAATCCCCCTCCCTACTGCAGTTTGTTTCTCAGACTCAGCCTATCTTAAAATGTTTCACAATTCCTCTATATCTTTTAAAGATTATTTATTTATTTATTTGACAGACAGAGATCACAAGTAGGCAGAGAGGCAGGCAGAGAGAGAGGAGAAAGCAGGCTCTCCACGGAGCAGAGAGCCCGATGCGGGGCTCGATCCCAGGACCCTGGGATCATGACCTGAGCCGAAAGCAGAGGCTTTAACCCACTGAGCCACCCAGGCGCCCCCCTCTATATCTTTTAATGAATAATTTTTGAACATCTTTCACACAATCCATCTGTCCCGGGTTTTCATGGTTGGTGAGCACAGATGTGAATTGTTTCTGCAGTCTGCCATATCTTAGTACTTAAGGATTCCGTTTGTTTCAGGACTTGAACTGGGACTTCTGCAGAAGTCCTTGGTGGAGGCAGGAGGGCATTCTCACATAATCAGAGCTGGAGCTGGTGGCCACCTTGAAGTCCTTCTGTTCTGGTTTCCTTAGTCTGCATCTCTCCTTTCATTCTATTGACATGTATTGTTGTATAGACTATGGCCCACTGAAGGCCTAGCTTTCTTCTGTCCTTTGAACTGGCAAGAAAATATCCTCTAACTTCTCATGATCAGTTCTTTCAAGAGAGGGTCCCTTGGCAGAGTTCTAAGGCCCCTGTTGACATAGCTTGTGGACATGAGGGAGGCTGAGGTGTGAAATTACTGGGTACAGATGCACGCTATCCTGCCATCTATGTCCCTTGAGTATCCTGAAACTGCTGCACAAACTAGCCCAAATAGCCCCACCTTCTGGTTTCTCTAGACGGTGCTTTTCCTAGATGGCCTTCTAGTTTCTTTCTCTATTCTGACCCTTAGGGAATCTTAGTCCACTGACAGCGTGGACATGTTTGAACCTTGTTTTGGGCTTTCCCACAGGGCCCAAGCAAACTAGGAGATTAGACCGTGTGTCCATTTTGTTTTCCCCAATATTGTTTGTGACAGTTAGCAATTAGATCAGCACAGAGTGTACAAAGATCTACCAAGAGATTCTGTTACCTATCACTGTTCAGTATCTAACATTCTTAGATCCTACCCAGCCAGAATAGTTCCCACTGTATTTGAAGTTCCAAATTTATTCTCTTGATATATCCTAGTACACCCACCCCCAAACTTCTATTCCTTTAAGGTCACTCATTTAAATAGAGTTAATATGATATTGAAAATAAAATAATTTCACACTGAAATACAAATTTTTTTAAAGATTTTATTTATTTATTTGACAGAGATCACAAGTAGGCAGAGAGGTAGACAGAGAGAGGGGTGGGGAAAGCAGGCTCCCGGCAGAGCAGAGAGCCCGATGTGGGGCTCGATCCCAGGACCCTGGGATCAGGACCCGAGCCGAAGGCAGAGGCTTTAACCCACTGAGCCACCCAGGTGCCCTGTGAAATATAAATTATTTATAAATCTTTTCATCTATCTAGTATAATGTGAGTAGGATGTGCTTTTAATTGGGATAGAGTTGGGGGTGATGATGAAGAGCTTTCTAATTTGTCCATTTATGGCATTTGCCTTCCTCTTGCTTGGAAACTTTTTTAAAAAAGCAGGTGGTTAGAAACTTGTTTCTTCATTTTTAAAAGACTTTATATTTTTTAGAAGATTAAATTTCATTTATTGTGTGCATAGCACTTTAAAACCTAATAAAAATTATTCAAAGTGCCTAACCTTCCAGTATGTTCTTAAATATCAGTTCACAAGATCAGAAATCCAGAACGATCTATTCTACCATCTACTTCCCATTAATTACAAAGACCAGTCTAGTCTACCTTTGAAGATATTCTTTTGTCTGTCCCCATGCCATAGTCTTCATTCAGGCACACATCATCTGTGACCTGGATGTACAATGACCTGCTAATTGAGCTCTCTGTCTCTAGGCTCTCCAATTCATTGCCAACTCATCTGGCACATTGGTTACCTGAATGATCTTTCTAAGATACAAACATAACCTTCCCCAGATTTAATCCCTACTGCATCCCTGTTGGATGCACCAGCCAATGACACCCAATCACTTGCAAGGCAATGTCTAGATCCCCCTACAGGTAGTATCCCAACCCCTTCACCATATAGTCCTTGTCTGCCTGTCTAGACTCACCTGTTGAATCCCCCCTCAACTCATACATACATATGCTTTAGCAACACCCACTTTTTTACCTAAACAGAATTTACTATGGTATTTCAATGCCTTCATTCACTCTGTTCCCTCTGCCAAGACTGCCAGTTCTTGGGGCTCGGTCAGTTAAGCATCTGACTCTTGATTTAGCTCAGGTCATGATTTTGGGGTTGTGGGGTCGGGCTCCTAAGATTCACCCTCTACCTTTACCTCTCCTTCCCACTCTAAAAAAAAAAAAAGCAACAACAAACTGTTATTTCTCTCATTATGTATCATAATCCTTCAACAACCAGCTACAGAACTGCCTACCCTGTAAAGCTTTTGGCGATATCCAGTCAGCCTTAACTATATCCTCCCTGTGTTACTGCCATTTATTACATTTAGGTCATTGTCTCTAAGCCCATTTCCCTCAACTGGAAAATGCAGATAATAATGCACATGCTTCATAGGATTATTATGAGCGTTAACAGAGGTAAAGCTTTTAATACAATGCCCAGCACAGTAATCATGCACAATAAGCACAATTATTAGTAGTAGTATTATATTAAAGCACTTTTTAATACTTCTGTATATTTTTAGTTTACCTATCTCTACGCTACTAAAATGTTCCCTTCTTTCATATGGAGGTTGTGTTTTTATCCCCCTTTATATGACCAGGTCTAGACACACTGACTTACAAAAGGTAACTTTCTAAATAGCTAATGAATGACAGAATCTATATGATAAGGAAAGTCTCATTATTTTCCTGCTTTTTACTCTAATTATCCTTAATGACAAATAAATTAAAATTCATATATATCTGAGTCCCCTCCTGATTTCATTTATAACTTCTTTCTCAAAGAAACTTTCTTGGGTTCAAAGACAATAATCAATGCAGCTCTTGTGGTTTTTTCCTTTAAAAGCTAAGTGATTCTAAGTCTTTTTTTTTTTAATTAATTTTTTTTATTTGACAGAAAGAGAGAACACAACCAGGGGAGGTGGGAGAGGGAGAAGCAGGCTCCCTGCTGAAGACAGACCCTTAACCAACTGAGCCACTCAGGCACCCCAGTTCTGATTCTGTAGTAGATCTTCTCATATAATTTCCATCTATAACAAAATACATGTAAATCATATATGTATAATGTATATATAAAAATATATACATACAATTTCAACTCAGATATGTAAATTTTAAGAGGAAAATCCTATTTTGATATATATATGATATCAATTTATATGATACCCATATCATATATATCAATGTATTGGTATATATATCATATCTATCTATCTATCTATCTATATGTAATGTGTGTGTGTGTGTGTGTGTGTGTGTGTGTGATGAACATGGGGAAGGGAAGGAAAAAATAAAATAAGATGAAAACAGAGAGGGAGGGAAACCATAAGAGACTCTTAACTATAGGGAACAAAATGGTTGTCACTGGAGGGGAGGTGGGTGAGGGATGGGGTAATCAGGTGATGGGCACTAAGGAGGGCATTTGGTATGAGGAGCACCGGGTGTCATATGCAACTAATGAATCACTGAACTGTACCTCTGAAGCTAAGAATATACTACATGTTAACTACATTTCAATTTAAAAAAGAATTAATGGTAACTTTAAGTTTTGAGAAGGATATAAATTAGTCAATTGAAATGTCAATAATTACTAACTTCCAGAAGTATTTGTAAACCTGTGATTACCTCACACACTCACATTTTTCAAAAAAATGTAGCAAACTTTGTTCTAAACCTAAGGGGATGCTTTATTGGGGAAGATCATGAGACAGCCCAGATATGGCTGAGGGGAAAGCACATACCTCAAAAATGATTTCCAGGAGTTCTATATGCATATTCAAATCAATATGGCACATACCGGTTTGCTTTGGGGTGTCCACAACCAAGGAAAACCAATCTAGCAGGACAGGTATTGCTAGAACACTTCCCAGCAGGCAAGTGGACTTGACATTTCTTTTCTTTCTTTTTTTTTTTTTTTTAAAGATTTTATTTATTTATTTGACAGATGGAGATCACAGAGAGGCAGGCAGAGAGAGAGGAGGAAGCAGGCTCCCTGCTGAGCAGAGAGCCCGATGTGGGGCTCGATCCCAGGACCCTGGGACCATGACCTGAGCCGAAGGCAGAGGCTTTAACCCACTGAGCCACCCAGGCACCCCAGGACTTGACATTTCTTGGGAAAAGTCTGTTTAGAGCAGTGTCACCAGCCCATGGCTAAAAATGTGAATGACAGCATTACTTTTTGGAAGATGGGCCTGACAGGGCTAGGCAGATGGTCAGGGATCCAAAACAAGGAACTGCAGTGCAAACAGAAAAACTGAATCAAGTAATCGAGGGTGTGTCTTGGTCTAGCAAGGCAAACTTTCTCTAGACCAGCAAGAATAGTTCCTGCCCTCTTCAGGTTTTGTTTTGGCCCTGCTTGAGCCTGAGTCTGCAGACAAGGTGACTCCATGGCTGTAGTTTAATCAGGCAGGGTGGGGGCACTCCCTGTCCTTCCACAAGGAAAGCTGGGATGTTGAACAGCAGCTTCATCAGCTCCCAGGTCAACGGCCACTCTTGAAGTGAGTATTGAATAAGTAGAGAGTAAGATAACTCTGCTGATCTCTCTTTCTTCATCTACCCACCCACAAACTCATCCATTGCTCCTTAGTCATTTGGTTCTAGCCCAAGCCACAGAAGATGTGCTGCTGCATCCTAGGACAGCTCATTGCCTTTGAACTGGGGATATCGTCTATATGCTGTGCTCCCATAATCACCATAATTCAGGAGTATCTGTGCAAGTTCTGCTCCAAATCTCATCTCTGATGCATAGGTAGGGAAAAATAATCTTCATTATTTTTGATTGGCTAAGCCAAATTTCTTTTTTTTTTAATGATTTATTTCTTTTCAGCATAACAGTATTCATTGTTTTTTCACCACACCCAGTGCTCCATGCAATCCGTGCCCTCCCCAGTACCCACCACCGGGTTCCCCCAACCTCCCACCCCCGGCCCCTTCGAAACCCTCAGGTTGTTTTTCAGAGTCCATAGTCTCTCATGGTTCACCTCCCCTTCCAATTTCCCTCAACTCCCTTCTCCTAAGCCAAATTTCTAATTTCATTCATTTCAAATAAAAAACGTTAGGTGTTTTACAATTTTTACATTTACACAGAAGAAGAAATTGAGGTTCAGAGGAAATAAGTCAATTGCCTGAGGCCACACACTTTGGTAGCTACAACTGAGTTCTGTCTTTCCCAAATACTCTTCTCTTTTAACTGCATGGTGCTGAATCTCACAAGAATTTGTGATCCTGTTTTTTTTTTTTTTTTTAAACTGGACTGAATCAAATTTTAATGTTCTGGAAATTATGAGGCTGGGACAAGTTGTTCACAGATTAGTTTCATGTTCCGCTCTGGGTCTTTATATATTTCTTTCTTTCTTTCTTCTTCTTTTTTTTTTTTTTTCTTTGCACTTAACACTACAAGATGGTAACCTGAATTATTCTCTAATGGTATCATGTGTCTCCATTTTGTCACCAGGATGAGACAGTGTTGTCCTTCAGAGCAAGGACTGGGTCTTAGAATTCTTTTGCAACAATTATCACGGTACCCTCCTGAGAGAGTTCAATATGAAGGAGGCACTAAGGAAACCCTTGAAAGATCGAAATGTTTTCTCTTTCTTTCAGACTTACTGTATGACTAATTCATTCTTATTTCACATGAAAATCCTAAAAGATCTTCTTTACTATATTATAAGTGTAGAAGGAGCTGGAGAGTTTTTAATATCAAAATGTTTAGTTATTCCTGCAGCTTAAGAAACCAAACTAAGCTTCTCTTCTGCAATTTATTTTATTTTTTAATTACTTAAAAACAAAACAAAACAAAACTTTCTCCCTGGTTTAGTGGCTGACAGGTTGAGATCCGGTTTATCCTTAACTAAGTACAGACTGAAGAAAGAGAACCCTGTGGTTCTTCACTGGATGCTGAAGAAAATTGATCACTTGGGCTCATGATATAAACCTGGAGTCACTAAACTGAGGAGAAATGATTTTCAGGGAGATAAATAAGAGATTGAATGAGAAAGTCACAAAATTCAGTGGGGGCAACAGGAGACTCTGGGCTATGGATGCCTTCTTATCTACTCATTCTCCATCTGGATTGAGGCTGTCTGTTGATTGAAAATCACACATGCATTCAGAAAGCTTCATAGATAACTGGTCTGAGAGTGAACTGCTGACTGAAGGTCACTGTAGTCTGTTAAGAGGGAGCACTGGGTATGGTGAATAAACAGTGAATTTTGGAACACTGGAAAAAAAATTAAATTAAATTTAAAAAAAAGAGTGATCAGTATTCCTAAAATCCAGAAGCCTTAAGTTCCTAAGTGGAGCACCTGAACTGATAACAATGGATAGTTTCCTGGAGCTATATAGGGCAGCATACACTTTCTTCTTCTAGTCCACCATCAAAACCACCAACAACAACAAAAAGAAGAGCACAGAATAGGAGGTTGAGGAAAGGAAAAGAGATACTTTTCACATTCCCAGTTCTGCACACTTTCTTGCCAAAAGAGCCCTGTTAGTATCTTCTGAGGTTCTTAAAAACTGATAACTTCCCAATATCACCTCATCTCCCCCTCCCCGTACCTCCTGGCAACCACCATCCTATTATCTGCTTCTATGAATTTGACTATTTTTATGTTCCACATAGAATTGAGATCATGCAGGATTTGTCTTTCTGAGTCTGGCTTATTTCACCCGGCATATTGTATTGAGTTTTAGCTATGCAAGACGAACAAGTTTTCGAGACCTAATGTATACCAAGATGACTATAGATAACAATACTGTGTTGTGTATTTGATGTTTGGTAGGAGAATGGGTCTTAAATCTCCCCACCAGACACACAATGATAAAATGAAATGATAACTATGTAGAGGTGTTAGATATATTAATTAGCTTGATTGCGGTGATCATTTCACAACATGTACATATCAAAACATCAAGTTGATGGAGAGGAGAAGGGAGTTGAGGGAAATTGGAGGGGGAGGTGAACCATGAGAGACTATGGACTCTGAAAAACAACCTGAGGGTTTTGAAGGGGCGGGGGGGTGAGAGGTTGGGGGAACCCGGTGGTGGGTACTGGGGAGGGCACGGATTGCATGGTGCACTGGGTGTGGTGATAAACAATGAATACTCTTACGCTGAAAAGAAATAAATCATAAAAAAAATAAATTAATTAATTAACAACAACAACAACAAAAAAAAACATCAAGTTGTATACTTTAAATACATATAACATATATATGTCAATTATACTTCAACAAAGCCATTTAAGGGGGTGCCTGGGTGGCTCAGTGGGTTAAACCTCTGCCTTCGGCTCAGGTCATGATCTCAGGGTCCTGGGATCAAGCCCCACATCAGGCTCTCTGCTCAGTGGGGAGCCTGATTCCTCCTCTATCTCTGCCTGCCTCTGCCTACTTGTGATCTCTGTCTGTCAAATAAATAAATAAAATCTTTACAAAAAGCCATTTAAGAAAAGAACTAATAAATTCCCAGGAAATAAGAGGAGAGTCATAAATTCTATTAGCTATGTGATATCACAATCTAATAGAAAAGAGCAATAATCAGTACTGTCAACTCAGAATTCACAGTTCATACTAAAGAATTGGTAGGAAAAGAGACAATAACTGTAACAGAATGTAATTGAAGTTATCAAATATTTACTGAGCACTTATTCCATACTAGCCTCAAGATTAGGGGTCTAACATCTGAGGATACATGAATACATATGTCTGTTATAAAGATGAGCAGATATCACTGACCTAAGACTGTTGCCCTGTTGAAGAGTTTCTCCAGGGCCCCCTTCATGTCTCTGTTCCTTAGGCTATAAATGAAAGGGTTAAGCAATGGAGTGACCACTGTGTACATCACAGAGGCAATTATGTTCTTGTCACTGGAACTGCTGGATGAGGGAAAAAAATAAAGCCCAATAATTGTCCCATAATACAAAGATACCACAGAGAGGTGGGAGCCACATGTGGACAAGGCTTTGAAGATCTCTCTGGCAGATGGAACCTTCAGAATGGTGGCTCCAATGTGGCCATAAGAGATCAAGATGCATATTAGTGGGAGGGTAATAACTGCCACTCCTACTGTGAAAATGACCAGCTCATTAAGTGATGTGTCTGAGCAGGAGAGCTTGAGCAGGACACCAAGGTCACAGAAGAAATGGGGGATGGTGTTGTCAGCACAAAAGGACAGTTGGGCCAAGAGGAGGGTGTGAGACAGGGCACTGGCACAGGAGAGGATCCAGGATACAGCTACTAGCAAGATACATACCCCTCCCCTCATGATGGTGGCATAGCGGAGGGGGTGACAGATAGCCACATACCGATCATACGCCATTGAGGTGAGAAGGAAATTGTCCAGATCAGTAAAAAATATGAAAAAATACATCTGTGTTACACACCCTGCATAGAGGATGGATTGATCCTGAGTATGCATGTTTATCAGCATCTTAGGGACAGTGACAGATGAGAAAGAGACATCCGTGAAGGCCAAGTGGCTGAGGAAGTAGTACATGGGGGTGTGGAGGCGAGAGTCCAGCCTGATGAGGAGGATGATGAGCAGGTTCCCCAGCACCGTGGTCAGATACATGCCCAGGAACAGGGCGAAGAACACACCCTGCTGCTCTGGGCGGATGGGGAGTCCCAGGAGGAAGAACTCAGACACGCTGCTCTGATTCTCCAGCCTCATGCTCCTCTTGTTAAGGATGGAGCCTCATGTCTGAGTGCCATGTGGTATATTAGAAAAATAATCCAATTAGAAATAGATTCACATTCTGACAATACCACTTCATGTTTGTGAGTTCTGGGTAAGTGACCCACTTTGAGTCTCAATTTTCTTATCTCCGAATTGGAGACATGACTATGAGCCTCAGTCATGAGAAAATAGCGAATATCAAGAAGATAACATTAGTGAAGCACCACTGCAGATAGTTGGCACAAATCAGTGTTAGTTTCCTGCCCTCTGTTTCATGAGACTCCTTTATTTCTCCCTCTGGACTGCTCACTCCCCTCAACAGGCCAATACTGAGTAGGGTTCAGGTGCCACAAAGCCACTTCCTTGTGGGGTTAAGATCTGATATAGGCAAAGGTCATATTCATCAATGATGAAGTTGGGAATACAGACAAAGTCCAACCACATCCTGCCTGGTAGAGAATGACACCTTTGATAGCCCACTGTTTTGGACTTCTCCCATTTTCTCTCCATTCTGCCTGGTTTCCCTAATGCTTTATAATTAGGATTACGTCTTCCTAAACTAGTAAACTAACGTAGTCTATGGGATTTGAGATTTTAATAAAAATCCCATGGATATAACTTTATCATCTCTCTCTCTCTCTCTCTCTCTCTCTCTCTCTTTGCATAAACATTTTATAAAGATCACATATGGACTCTCACTCCACCACATCCAGCCTTCTGGCCAATAGTACTTCAACCACAGCTTACCAATAACTGATATTTCTTTGACACTGAGGCTGTGTGCTGTAGAGGGCAAACATGGGCATTGTAATCAGAGAGAATGGGTTAAAATCACCTTTCTGCTATTTGTCAGATCATGTCTTTGGGCAAGGCATTGCACCTCTTGGAGCCTCAAGATTTCCTCTCTAAAACAGGGATACTAGTCCCTGAATCAAAAAGAGTTAAAGAAGGTAATGCATGTAAAACACCTCACTCCTAGCAGGCGTCCTACAAGAAGTGTTATTGCTCCTATTAAATATAAAATGCAAAGAAGTCTAGTGAAAAAACGCAGGGTCTTATCTTCAGTGGAACCCAGAAAAATGTAACTGGGGCTAGTATCCAAGAACTATAAAGAACTTCTCAAACTCAACACCCAAAAAACAAGTAATCCAGTCAAGAAATAGGCAGAAGACATGAACCAACATTTCTCCAAAGAAGACATACAAATGGCCAACAGACTCATGAAAAAAATGCTCCACATCACTTGGCATCAGGGAAATTCAAGGGTGGGAGGTTGGGGGAACCAAGTGGTGGGTATTAGGGAGGGCACGGATTGCATGGAGCACTGGGTGTGGTATAAAAACAATGAATACTGTTACGCTGAAAAGAAATAAAAAATTTAAAAAAAACCCACCACATTGAGATACCACTGTATACCAGTTAGAATGGCTAAAATTAACAAGACAGGAAACAAGAAATGTTGGCATGGATGCAGAGAAAGGGGAACCCTCTTACACTGTTAGTGGGAATGCAAGCTGGTACAGCCACTCTGGAAAACAGTATGGAGTTTCCTCAAGAAGTTAAAAATAGAGCTACCCTATGACCCAGAAATTGCACTACTAGGTATGTACCCCAAAGATAAAAATGTAGTGCAAAGAAGGGGCACCTACACCCCAATGTTCATAACAACAATCTCCACAATAGCAAAATTGTGCAAAGAGCTGAGAAGTCCCTCATTGGATGAATGGATAAAGAATATATTGTGTGTTGTAATAATATTCCACACACTAGAATATCACTCAGCCATCAGAAAGGATGAATACTTACCATTTACTTCGATGTGGATGGAACTGGAGGTTATTGTGCTGAGCAAATAAGTCAGTCAGAGAAAGACAATTATCATAATGTTTTCACTCATGTGGAACAGGGTCTGCAAAAGACCATAGGGAAAGGGAGGGAAAAAAGAATGGAAAGTTGTCAGAGAGGGAGAAAAATCATGAGAAACTCTTAAGTATAGTGAACAAACTGAAGGTTGTTGGAGGGGCAGTGGGTGGGAGGATGGGGTAATTGAGTGATGAACATTAAGGGGGACACATGATGTGATGAGCACTGGGTGTTATATGCAACTGATAGATTATTGAACACTACATCTGAAACTAATGATGTACTATTGGTTGGAATTGAATTTAAATTAGAAAAAAATATACCTATGGGGCGCCTGGGTGGCTCAGTGGGTTAAAACCTCTGCCTTCGGCTCAGGTCATGATCTCAGGGTCCTGGGATCGAGCCCCGCATCGGGCTCTCTGCTCAGCGGGGAGCCTGCTTCCCTTCCTCTCTCTCTGCCTATTTGTGATCTCTGTCTGTCAAATAAATAAATAAAATCTTTTTAAAAAAAAATACCTTCAAGATAAAAAGAAAAGAAAGAAAAATCTTCCCTGGGCCCAAGGTTTGATGCTTTCTATGACGGTATGAGACTATATTAGGGGATTCAGGCAGGAAATCATAAAACAGAATCTAAGAGGCCTGTAATATAGGTACTATGTAAAGCAAAAAAGGAACCAAAGCTCTCTAAGTAGAAGTTGTCTTTCAAATATACTTTCAGGTGGAAGCAACGATGCTGTCTAAAGGGGAGGGAGTGATCAGGGACTTTGGAGAGAAGCACTGGAAAGGGCTGGTTGACACTGCCTGCAGTAAGAGCGGCTAGGAACCAAGCCACACTAACACTAACCAACTGAGAACTAGGATTCTGAAATCTAAGACTTGAATAATGAGATGGGGCCCCCAGCCTGGATCTGGTGATATGCCCACTAATTGTATGCAGCCAGCGGGCTCTCTTCCTCATCTCCCCAAGGCTCAGCATTAAAGGTCTGAGAGTCAGTGGTCAGTGGCGAGTGTGGTATCCTTCTGTTTATGAACTAGTAATAAGAAGTGACTTCAGGGGTGGGGCGCCTGGGTGGCTCAGTGGGTTAAAGCCTCTGCCTTCGGCTCAGGTCATGGTCCCATGGTCCTGGAATCGAGCCCCGCATCGGGCTCTCTGCTCATCGGGGAGCCTGCTTCCTCCTCTCTCTCTGCCTGCTTCTCTGCCTACTTGGGATCTCCATCTGTCAAATAAATAAAATCTTAAAAAAAAAAAAAAAGAAGTGACTTCAGGGAGAGCACAGAGAAGTGATGAACGCACACACGCACACACACGCGCACACACACACCCACACCTGCTCCTGATGAAGAATACCCAGTCCTACTCTGAACTTTATGTGCAAGTCATCTAGCTCCTGGGAGTATGGATTTGGTTTCTCAGCTTCTCATCAGCACACCCAGAGACCAGATTCAGCCTACAACTTCCATGATCCTAACCCTCTCACTGACACAGAGAAAAGTCATGAGTCTAGAGCTTATGACTTCTTACCCTTGTCAATTCACCAGCTTCAGAAATGGAAATGTGAAGACTCCATTCGACCCACCAGGGAGAGAGCCTAAGGGGACAGTACACTAAGCTCTATGTTAGAGACCTGCATTAAACATGGATTAATTGCTCAGTTCTCTTCTTCCTCCCTCCAGTACAGATGCCCTAAGGCAATGTCCCTAAACTTCGATGTTCAGCAGAACCTCCTGGGAGTTCATTAAAGATGCAGATACCAGCCCCACCTCCAGAGATGCTCATCCATGAGATCTGGAGACAGGTAATTCTGAGGTAGGTGGTTCTAAGGGAAGACTTTGAGGAAACACTGTCCTTAGGAAGAATATCAGAGTGTGAGGCCAAAATGAGATGCTGAAAGATCTCTTTACTGGCCCTTGCTTGCCAGATTTCTGTTTCCCCTAGTTAGGTCATTGCTTAGGATATCGTGGGATCCTACAGCTTCCATGATTTAAGTCTTCACAACAATGCTCTTCAAATTGTAGTTCACAGATCTGCAGCATCAACGTCATGTGGAAACTTGTTAGAAATGCAAAATTGGGGGTCCCATCCCAGAACTACTGAATCAGAACTCGTGGTAGTAGATTCCAGGAGCCTGTATTTAAATAACCTCTCCAGGAATTTTTTTTAAAAATTTGAGTAATTTAAGTCGGCAAACGATGTTACATTAGTTCCAAGTGTACAACATTCCCTATACATTATGCCATGCTCACCACAAGCATAGCAACCACCTGTCACCTTACAACATTCTTGTTAACTATATTCCCTATGCTGTGCCTTTTATTCCTGTGACAGAAATGCACACTAAAGTTTGAGAAGCTTCGCTTTTATTCTTCACTTGGGAAGGTGGGGTATCTGTGGATAGTCAGTGCTGAACCTGGAGTGGCATTTGTAGGAAAGTGGTGATGCTTTCAGAGAGATGCACTATAATTTGGTTATATTTACAGAGAAGGCCAGCATGAAGCATGCTTTCACTTGTGATTGCATATGGGGGCTAAGCAGCAACAACCACACAGTGTTGGCAAAGGAGGGTTGGTGAGTCTTGATTTCCTACTGGGCCCTCTGTCTTCAGAGCTGTTGTTGTAATATTTTATATCATAGGCAGAGGGTAATACATTTCCTCTTATTCAAGTGACAAGCAGTTTGGATACTTTGATTTCAAAAGATCTAACAGGTGTAAGGTGGTATCTCATTGTGGTTTTGATTTGTATTTCCCTGATGGCAAAATATCTATAAAGATGGAAAGGAAACCTATGTAAGATACATAAGATTCACCAAAATGAGGCTTTTAAGTTTCTTTGACCCTTACCTTGCACATTTTTTTTTCCTGGCAAGCATATAGGCATTCCACAGAAAGCCCCTGGGGTCTTGGAGACAGAACAATTACCACCATTAGTGTGGTTCTAGGGAAACAGGAAACAGTGGAAAGAACCTGTGCTCTCCAGGGGACACCCAGAGACCACTGCTCCATGAACAGGCACCCCTCTCCTGGGCCTTAATTCCCTTACATGTACAGTGAGGACTCTCAGCTGTTAGCTTCCCCTTCCTCATCCTCCCACCATCTGCCTATGGTAGTTTCTATCTTCATGGGCAGGTCATACAAGTCAAGACATGTTACAGTGGGGTTTATTTATTTATTTAAAACAAATTACCCAGGGTATAGTACGTTGTTTTTGATGTGATGTTCAGTGGTTCATTGTTTGCATACAGCACCCAGTGCTCATCGTGTCATGCATCCTCCTTAATGCTCATCACTGAGTTATCCCATTACAGTGGGGTAAAAATGCTGGTGACCTTTGCAGACCTTACCCTGACTATACACATTTGTTTGGTCCATATAGTATTTTAAAACTGGGAAGTTCACATAAAAATCCAATTGGGAGCTTTTATTAAAAATTGGAGGATTTGCAAAAAAAAAAAAAAATAAGAGAGTGTAGTGAAATGAAATAGCTAATTCTTTAGAGTCTGGGGCATGTTAAAGCCTGAGATTACGGGCCCAAAATATAAGGGTTTCCAAAAATCTCAAATAAGGGATAACCAAAACCAAATCATTGTATTATTCATGCCCCAAGTTGCAGAAATATGTAATAAAATTAAGTTAGCATTTGCTGATCAAAAGGTATTTATAAAAGAGAGCATTGTTAATATGGGAATGAAATTCTGGACAACAAATATTTACCGCGCACATCCAACATGCCACCATTTGCCTTAGGGTGGGAACATTAAAGTTTTGAAAAATATTCAAATGGAAAATCAAATACATACATCAACCAAAATGAGGTTTTGATTTAAATAAACATTATATCACTGTGAGGAAAAAGTTGCCCCACTGAAGAGTTTCCCCAGGGCCTCTTTCATGTCCCTGTTCCTAAGGCTGTAGATAAAAGGGTTCAACATGGGTGTGACCACCGTGTACATGAGAGCCACAATGATGTCCTTGTTAACTAAATTGCTTAATTTGGGGAAAAGATATTGCCCAAATATTGCCCCATAATACAGAGACACTACAGACAGATGGGAGCCACATGTGGACAATGCTTTGCAGATCCCTTTGGTGGAAGGAACTTTCAAGATGGTGGTCCCAATGTAGCCATAAGATACCAGAATACACATGAATGGCAGGGTAATGACCACCACCCCTACTGTGAACATGACCAACTCATTGAGGAAGATATCTGAGCAAGACAGTTTGAGCAGAGCACCAAGGTCACAGAAAAAATGGGAGATGGTGTTAGCAGCACAGAAGGATAACTGGGTGAGGAGAAGGGTGTGGGAAAGGGAGCTGGCACAAGACAGGATCCAAGATATAGCCACTAGTAAGGCACATAGCTCTTCCCTCATGATGGTGGTATAATGAAGAGGGCGACATATAGCCACATAGCGGTCATATGCCATTGATGTAATAAGGAAGCTGTCCAGGTCGGTAAAAAATATAAAAAAATACATTTGTGAAATGCACCCTGCATAGGGAATGGATTTGTACTTAGCATGCATGTCCATCAACATTTTGGGGACAGTGACAGATGAGAAAGAGACATCAGTGAAGGCCAAGTGGCTGAGGAAGAAGTACATGGGGGTGTGGAGGCGAGAGTCCAGCCTGATGAGCAGGATGATGAGCAGGTTCCCCAGCACCGTGGTCAGGTACATGCCCAGGAACAGGGCAAAGAACAGTCCCTGCTGCTCTGGCCGGATGGGGAGCCCCAGGAGAAGGAACTCGGACACACTGCTCTGGTTCTCCCTCCTCATGATACTCTTTCCTCTGCTGGGAATGAAGAATAGTTGAAAATATTAAGGACTCTGAAATAATCATTTTTGGTAGTCGAATGAAAAAAATATATCTTTTATTTTGGAAAGTGGGAAACAACCTATTTCTCATACTTTTTTTATATGTTGGCACATAACGGAATTAGAAAAATTGTTGATGAAGGACTGTTAATGAGAGCCAGCTTTTCCTGGGTTAGTGACAACCAGAATTCTGACACTGATGACCAGACTGTGGAATATGATGTCTCAGCCATGTTACTACCCCAAGAATGCTCTGTGCTGAGTATTAGAAATCATCAACCACAGCACAGCAACCTCAAGAAGCTTTGACTTCAACAATTTGAATTCAGTTGTTCAATTTCAGATGGGAGGTGGATTTTTCAAATAAAAGGATACAAATAGTATTTATTGGCTAAAGAGCACACATCAATATACATACATTTTTATTTTAATTCAGTAGAGGGTTCTTCAATTCAGTAGAGGGTTTTTACGAAACTCTGAATTACGTTATCCATTCTCCCTATGGCAGCCGAAGAGAGATTGTTTTTTTCTTTAAAACCTATATTTCTTTCTAAAAATCTAAATAACTTTCCCTGTTTGAAAACCCTCACAGTTTTCCTGTTGATCTTAAGATGAAGTGTAACAACTTTAATATGGCTTAAAGACCCTGAAAAATCTGTCTCTCCTGCATTTCCAACTCTTCTCCCTTACCTCCACCTCTCTCACTCTTGGCTGACTTCTCTGTTCCAACTTCTTAGAAACAGACATACTCCTTCCCTTTGGTGGTTTTGGGTTTCCTGGGATCTCATGTCATGTTGAGAAAGCAAAGATCAGGCCGATTCCCAGCAAGTATTTCATGCAGATTTATTTGTAGTTTATTTTCTACTGACAACATATAGAAGGTTGTGATGATGCAACAGCATTTTAAATTACATACCAAGGATGTCTTTTTGAATATGTTTCCTTTCCTCCCTATGCAACATAATAGCATCCCATAATGAAAAATTAGGATTACAATCAAAAGATGCCAAAAGAAGTGAGTTTTTAGCTTGTATCCCAAATTTTCATCACCCTCTTTGTTGTTCTCATCTTACAACACCTGCTAGTCAGTTGAGATAAGCAGAAATAATAACCCTCAAAGATGTCCCCATCCTAATGCCCAGAACCTAGGGATCTGGTATGGCATATGACAAGGGGGAATTAAGGTGCACATGGAATTAAGGTTGCTAATCAGCTGCCTTTAAAATGAGATGACCTTGGATTATCTGGGAGGGCCCAATGTAATCACAAGTATCCTTAAATGTAAAAGAGAGAGGCAGAAGAATCAGTCAGGGAGAGACTTTAAAATGTTTTACTGCTGGTGTAGAAAATGGGGAAAGGGCCATGAGCCAAGAAATTCAAGTGGCCTCTAAAAACTGCATGGTGACTAACATAACATAACATAATACATACATACACACATACAAAAACAAACTCTCCCTCAGAGCCTTCACTGAGGAGTGCCGACATTTCAGACGTCTGACCTCAAGAACTGTAGGATAATAAATGTTTTGGTTTTTGAAGCCACTACCTTTGTGGTAACTTGTTAGAGCATTAATGGGAAATGAATACACCACTATTGGAAAGATCTCAGAACATCCAGAGACTCTGGTTATCTGGGTACCAGTATGCAACAAAACTCATGTGTCCTTCCCAACGTCCACGTGGTATTCAACAAAATGAAGCAATTGCTTTGTAAAGCTAATTCCTACCTAAAATGTAAGGACATGAGGTTACTGTCTCATTAGAGACATTTGCCACTAGTCACAATGGTGACTATAAAACACCCTCTCCCACTCTAGGAAACAAACCAAAGTTTGCTGGAAGGGAGCTGGGGGGGAAGGTGTAACTGGATGATGGGCTTTAAGGAGGGCACTTGATGTAGTGAGCACTGCGTGTTACATGCCCCTAATGAATCACTAAGTTCTACCCCTGAAACTAATAATAAAGTATAGGTTTACACTGAATTTAAATAATTTTTAAAGTATTTAAAAAATAAGAAAATATTGGTTTCACTTATTTGTGGAGCATAACAAACAATATAGAGGACAAGCGTAGATGGAGAGGAGAAGGGAGTTGAGGGAAATTGGAAGGGGAGGTGAACCATGAGAGACTATGGACTCTGAAAAACAACCTGAAGGATTCAAAGGGGTGGGGGGTGGGAGGTTGGTGGAACCAGGTGGTGGGTACTGGGGAGGGCACGGATTGCATGGAGCACTGGGTGTGGTGAAAAACAATGAATACTGTTACGCTGAAAAGAAATAAATCATAAAAAAATAAAAAATAATAAATATATATATATATTAAAAAAAAGAATCTACAGATAATTTTTTAAAAATAAAACACCCTCTCCCGCATTCAGCAACTGTACTATGTCAGAACTAAAGCAAGTGGAAACTCCTCTGAAGACCACTTCCCTGTATCTCACTACCTCTTGGTTCACTTTTGTCTTTTTTATTTTCTTTCTCTTCTTGTCCGTCCTTTCAGTTTATCTTTGTCATTTTCTCCTTCCTTCTCTCTCACTTCTCATTCTCTCTGCCTCTGTTTCTCTGTTTTTCTGTCATTCCATGTCTCTACTCCTTCTCTCTGCCTCCCTGCCCTCTCTCGTTCTCTCTCCTTTTTATTCTCTCTCTCTCTTTTTAAAGATTTTATTTATTTATTTGAGAGATAGAGAGAGAGGATGAGAGAAAGAGAGCATGAGAGGAGAGAGGTCGCGGGGGAAGCAGACTCTCTGCTGAGCAGGGAACCGGACGTGGAATTCGATCCTGGGACTCCAGGATGATGACCCAAGCCTAAGGCAGTTGCTTAACCAACTGAGCCACCTTTTTAAAAAGATTTATTTATTTATTTATTTATTTATTTATTTATTTATTTGAGAGAGAGCATGAGAGGAGAGAGGTCAGCAGGAGAAGCAGACTCCCTGCTGACCAGGGAGCCTCTTTTTTATTCTCTCTTCTCCTCTATGTCAGAATCAGCTTTCTCATTCTTCCTCTTCCATACCTGTATATAAACCCGTATGTGCTGAGAAAACAGACCCATTCCATCCCAAATACTGACCTTGCCTGAATTTATGATCCGGTGTTTGGGAAGTAAATGTGTCCTGAGATTCTCTTTAGGGGACCTAAATATCAGCTTCCAAGGTCCTAGACATTTCTTGGGCATCAACAAGAAAAGTTAAACATTCAGACTCTTACTCCTATGTACCAGCTCCAAATCTATGGACTGAGGAGTATAACTAGCCGAGGAGAGAACCCTAGGGGGTAGGAAGCAGATGTTATAATTTCCAGTTCAAAACACCTTGGAGACTTAGATTACAGGCCTGATTTTCCCCTTAATTCCCCTAGGAAAGATATCCTGTGATAGGTATGTTAGTGCTGGGAAACGGAGAATGAGCCCACAGGGAAAGGATCTCAAGGCATCTTTAGTCTCCCTTCTGTTCTAGGCTCTACTTTAATCACATTTGACATAAAGTGAACTCCAGAGAGAGTAAAAAAAAAAAAAAAAAAAAAAAAAAGCAATTACTGGATCCAACCATATCCAAACAGAAAGCCAAATGACTAGATGGCCTCTGAGAATTTAGGTAGAAACTATCTCCTATACAAAGGGTTCTTGTGGGCTCTACCCACCAAAGAGAATGACTTTCTTCTCTCTGGTGATGATTATGAAATGCAACGTGGGAAGAGACAGGAATAACCACATTTTGGGGGGAAGGTTTTAGTATTTTCTTGACAAACTTAGGTTTGGTTATATCAAATAAAAATAATTTTCAAAGAAGAAATAAAAGAAGAGAGGAAGGGATGGAGGGAGGTAAAAATAACCCACAAAGAAAACAAACTTGCAGATAGGAAAAAAATGTTGACACACACACAATCCAGAAAAACTGACTCAAAGTTTAAAAGCTTCAAGTTCTTTGAAACTGACCTTTGAAGAAAATGCTCATTTACTGTGGCATTAGTCATTCTCTGGAATGAGACATATACGACAAAGATAGAAGTATTTACACCTTGAGTTAATAATCTTTGAAAGTTTATTTTGGCCTTTTTGATATCTGGATTTAGGGGGTGGGAGGTATAAGCAAAGCTTATAGCTGAGCAAGCTATTCTCTAGCTCTGACGACCCTGTATTAATGCCACAACTTCATGTACCCCAGAGCAATGGGACTCAGGAGACTGTGAGCTCACAATCATTGAAGACCAACAGCCTTCTAGGCAAAAGCCAGAGAAAAAATGACTGGAATATTAGTGAGTAGCAGCTTAGCAACCTCAAAGTGGGCTCTGCAAACTAGCATGGTTATAAACACCAGACTCACTGGGAGGGACACAGCAGACACTTGGTGCAGGGGGCAGGGAAAATCTATGGCGAGGCAAGTCAGTAGATGGACCAGAGAGCAATACTTGGATACAGGATGCAGGGAGCTCAAATGCTGATACAGGAACCTGTATAGGCATCGGTACCAACAGGAGCAGATGGCAATGCACAGGCAAAGCTATGTAAGGTGGGTCTGGGAAGACTGAAGTGCAGTGAGTCAAAATGGAGACCCTTTGACTGAAGTCTGATATGCTACAGACAGAAGAAAGACCTGTGGCAAGTAGCATGGCATAGAAGGCAACAGAGGAGCTCATACTTGGGTGGACGAAAGACAAAATTCTAGCTGGAAAGCAAAGGGCAAGTTATTGCATGTTTCACAGCACTTTGTAGGACTCATCAGAGTTTGGAGAGAGCGCATACCGCAGACTGCTTTAATTGATTTATCAAATGACTTGATAGACTGCCAGTTTTGAGTGGGATCTCAACAGAGGGCTCTGCAGCTGATTCAGGCTATGGTACAAGACACCCTACTAACTGGATCATCTAAGTTGGCAGAACCTGCGGCCCTTGTTGGAGCTATCCATGGTAGATAACGGCACCCTTAGGAAGCATTTTTAAAGTGGATCTCTGTGTGCCCAGTACTAAGGAATAAAAAGCCAGGGATAAATTCAACAAAGATCGTGCTTTCTTCTCTCTCTGCACATGTCTTTAGAAAGGCAGAAGCCCCATAAAGCAGTGGGATATAGACTATTTGGCAGTGGCAGTAAACATTTGCTTGCTGGCTGCAGGTTACTTTTAGGAGAGGGACTATTCCCTGAGGCTGCAGGAACTTGTCCTTTGAAGGCTTTATGCCTTGATTTTCAGGGTCCTGTGTAATGAATGGGGGCGGGGAAGACAGCAATCAGACAGAGCAATGTTGCCTATTGGGGGCAACTGCCTTTCTCTTCTTATACCTTTCTTCCTGGAACATGAAATTCACCAATGGTTTATAAGACTCTAATATTTTCATTGCTTATAAAATAAATGTATGAGTATATAAATATTATGGCAGAGAAATATTTTTAAAATATATAAATGCCTCTATTCCCTATAAAATGTAGCTTCTGTTAACATTTCAGAGCACATCCTTCCAGGTTTTAAAAATATGGTGATCTGGGGGCACCTGGGTGGCTCAGTCAGCTAAGCATCTGACTTGATTTTGGCTCAGGTCATGATCTCAGGGTCATGAAATCGAGCAGCACAAATGGCTCCATGCTCAGGAAGGAGCCTGCTTCAGATTCTCTCTCCCTCTCTCTCTGCCCTTCTGCTTGTGTGTGGGGGCGCTCTCTTTCTCAAAAAAATGAAATTAAAATATGATAACTTGGATTTTCATATAGAGTTGTAAACATGCTTATATACAGTTTTCCATTATGTTCTTTGAAAGATAATATCTAAGTTTTTCATAAACGTCATTGGAGTGTCTATATAATATTACTTCCAGTGAGTGTGTATCATAATTGCCTTAACCCTTTCCTTTAGGAAACTGGGCTGTAACTACTTATCTTTTTATATTATGCTGTGATTAGATATCTTTCTAATCTAATTCTAAAGAAAGATTTTTCAAAGTACTTGAAAAAGTATTGGGCAAAGAGTAGAAACTGTTATGTGTCAAAGCCTACACCACCAACTACCAAACTCACCCACCCTAACTACAGCATTTAACACACACTGTTTGCTCTGGCCTGCCTCCTAAATTGTGAGCTATTTCAGAGAAACAACAACAACAACTGTGTTTTCACAAATCTTTACTCACCATACCTCATAAAATTTTTGCCACATAGAAGTTACACAACATTTTGAGTAAATGGATGAGTAAATTAATAAATAAATTATTGAAGAAAATAATGAATGAAAATTCTATCTCCTCCATTTGATTCTGTGTTTCTCCTCTAATTTTTCCAGTCTGAATGGAGTAGGTTTCTGAAGACTTCTCATACTCATAGTTAAAGAATATATTTTGAGCCCTGAGTGTGTGCCAACTATCATTGTGTCATGACTGACCAAATAAATAAATAAAAATCCTGGGTGCATTCAGGCATTTCTAAAGGAAGAGAAAGAACCCCTCTATTTTTGAGAAATAGAAGTCCAACTATTCCTTGATAAATGTATTTATTTCCCAGGGACTATTAACAACTCTCTTCCCAGTTTCGGATTAAATGTGAGAAGGAAGAAGTCCATATGATATAGAGCCTGCCATTATGAGAGAGGCATCATGGTGCCATGGCATTAGGCTTTAGGTTTGAAGTTACCGTGTTTGGGTTACAATCCTCATTGGCTTTTTTTTTTTTTTTTTTTTTTTTAGCACTCTCAAAGGCAATAAAATGGGAAAAATGCTATCTACCTCAAGAATTATTGGGAGGGTTAAGTGAGCTTAATGATGTGAAAGTTCTTTACGAATAAATGAATCTGCAAACTAGTCCTCATTTATATTCCCAAAGGAGTTGACTATCTTTCATATCTGATAAAGGCACATCTCCACTGGGAATGGTTAAGGGAAACTCAGTAATTATTTCTAAATTGTCCAACACCAGAAATTTATAGCCCTGGTCCCCTGGTTCCCAAGCTAGCTGATAAAAATTGATACCTTTGTTGTTGCCTTGGACCTGGTGAAAAAGAGAGTGTACCTCCTGCTCATTTGAGGGTTGAGCTTGTGACTTTTTTGAAATGAAAAATTATTTCCCATCCTGGAGCTGACAGTCCTTGAGTTTATCCTTGAGTTTACTGAGTTCGGTAAGGGCAGTGCTTATAGACTTCGCTCAGCAATATGTATGTGTGTGTGTGTGTGTGTGTGTATGATCAGCTACAGAATTATTGCAGATGATTATACTTTTGCCAAACATTTTTATAATTTCATTGTATCACTTCAAATAACTTAGGTGAACATAATGATTATAATTCCTTGAAGGTTGGTGCTTTCCTTGTAGGAAAATGTCTCTTTCAGTTCTGCTGAATATATGGCATGCATTCAAACCATGAGAAAAACTTCCCAGGTTAAAAAATAATATAATCTGCCTTGTTTTGCAAATGGTTGTAAATATGCCTACCTACCTACAATTTGCTGTTATGTTCCTTCAAAAATTATATCATAAGCTTTTTAGAAACTCATTTTACGAGCTATGTGGCATTGTTTCCAGTGGATACATACCATAGTTACCTTCACTTTTTTCACTTATTGATAGAAATTAGGTAGTCTATCAAAAAAATTGACCAATATCTGACCTGCTTTTGTCCTGGAGCTCTGAAAAATTCACTCTATGAGCAGCTATCTTTGTAGATCCTGTAGCTTGTGTCCTAGTCTCTCTATTTATTTTTGATCATCTGAATAAGGACTGAGGCCATACATCCACCCAAAGGCTTGGGGGAAATTACAGGTCCCATCCCCTTCTCCTTAATGAGGAGCATATACCCAGAGGTCTCTTTTCCATCAAACCATGCTCTCCTAGAGACAATGTAGGATGATGGTTAGGAACATGGATTTGAAATCATGTATATCTGGGATTGAATGACTTGTCCTTAATTTTCTTGCTGAATGATTTTAGGCAAATTACTCATACTCCCCAAGCCCTAGTTTCCAACAGGTTAAATGAAAAAAATGACTTTTTTGTTGTTCTGTTAGGCTGAGATGATATAAAGTACATGTCACAGCAGCTGGCCTATATTATTCACATGATAAACATGTGATTAATAAATGATTATTACTATAATGTTACTGTTATCATGATTATTAATATTACCATCTAGGCATATCTCGAAGCCATAGATTTGTATTAATCCTCAGACTTCCTGATTTACTTCCTAAAATTCTTTTATTTTTTTTTTTAATTTATATTTGATTAGCCTACACATAGTATACTTCCTAAAATTCTTGAGTGCTCTCAGGCAACAAGTTCTGTCTTACTTGAGGGTATCATTAATAAGTCATGTAATATAGTGGAAGCAAAATAGTCTTTGAGGACAGACAGACCTGGGATCAAATCCCAAATTTATCAGATACTAGTGCTATCTAACAATGGGCAAGTTTCATCACTGAGTTCCAGCATTCTTCTCTCTTAAATGAGGATCTGGATGTCTATGTCAAAAGGCTGGGGAAGAAGGGGCATCTTGGTGGCTCAGTTGTTAAGCATCTGACTTTGGCTCAGGTCATGATCCCAGGGTGCTGGGATCAAGCCCCACATTGGGCTCCCTGCTCAGCGGGAAGCCTGCTTCTCCTGCTCCCTCACCCACTCCCCCTGTTTGTATTCCCTCTCTTGCTGTCTCTCTCTCTCTCTTTCTCAAATAAATAAAATCTTAAAAAAAAAAAAAAGCTGGGGAAGGAAATGAACAGTACTTGAAAAGCACACGGCACAAATTAGGTGCTAAGTCAGATCTTAACAACAGTGTGACTTTTTTTAGCCTTAGAGCAGCCCAGTTGCAAAAATGGTGAATTTGTTCTTTATCTTCAATCTCTACTTTCATGCTGCGTGTAATCCTCAATCCTCTCCTTTCCTCAGTTTGTCTGAGGAGGTCAGTGCCCTTGTTCTACCATCCAAACCTGGTCCCCAAATATTATAAATGGCTCCCAGTCATCCCATCAGTGAGGGGATTGGCCATAGGAAATTCTCATCCAGGAATATTTACTTTAGTTGGGAACTTAAAGCCTTTTTTCTCTTGCTGAATGAATTTCAAGTACCAACAGTCTATCGAGTGTGGTATTTTGGGTGGAGATAAGGAAGATTCAGTGTTGTTCTGGAAATCACACTACATAGGTATCGTTCTGCATGTCCCCCCAAGAAAAACTGACCCAGAAAATTTGAAGAATCTCAAATAAGTTAGAGGGAGTGTTCTGTCATTCATTTTCCACAATCCATGAAGACATTGAGGTCAATGTTGGGTCCAAAGTGCTGGAATCCGTGCAGAAAGCTTAGAGGCTTTTGCCTTTAGAACTAAGTGACAAACAACCTTTCACCTATTTGTGGGAGACCTAATAGAAAACCATTCATAAATATTCTGATTTGATATCTGGTTCCAGACATTACAGGGAGTGAGCTGGCTCCCTTTGCCATTGATAGTTATCTCTCAACATGAATTTTCACCTACTAGATTAAAATGGTTCATGATTACACAATTCCTTTCACTTGTTTGTGGGTAGGGGAACCAGGACTGATGGTACATGGGTGCCTTCTAAATCCAGTTGACAAAGCGATGGTGAGACTAAGTCCTCATCATAAACACATCTGTTTCTAGGTTCTCTATTTTCCTCTACTGTTTTAGTTTATCTTTGTAAAATACATTTATCTTTGTAAAAATACATTTTTTGTTGTAATCAATACGCCTTTACAATAAGCTTTGATATGTTATAATGAATACCTGCCTTCTCTTTAAAAAAAAGAACATAGATATTTTGATATTAATTTGGGTTAGGAAATAAATCTCTTGTAGACTGCTTTAGACACACTGGAAAGATTAGAATTCCTTTTAAAAATTACATTTGGCTTTTAGATCACAGTTCTTTGAATATTACACCATGCTTGGGACCTCAGGATTATTAGGATAAAACCTAGGTCTTGAACAGGCCTGAGGTAAGTTTCTTAGGAGGCTACCATGATGAATTTAACTGAATGTGACACCTTTTGGTAGAAAAACAAATTTATATTGTGTATTCATTAATTGTCTATGATAGATTCTGGATCTACAGCCAATGAACAAATCAGCAATAATCATGGAATGTGTCAAGAAACAGAGGATGAAGAATTAAACAGATCACTACACACAAAATAAAGAAGGGCGGTGAGATTTCTTTTTTTAAAAGATTTTATTTACTTATTTTAGAGGGAATAGAGAGCTTGAGTGGGGAGAGGGGGAGTGGAGGAGAGAGAGAACCTCAAGCAGACTCCACACTGACTGTGGCTCAATCTCACTACCCTGAAATCATGATCTGAGTCAGAATCAAGAATCAGGTGCTTAACTGAGCTGAGCTGCCCAGGTGCCCCACGGGCAATGAGATTTTTGATGTCAAGTAATTTATTCTGCTTCCAGAGAACAAACGCTGGAGTCCCAATCCTAGCCAATCCTTTTCTTACCTCAGTGACTCTGAGACTGTCTTCCTCTGCTAGCCCATCTGAAAAGTGGAAATAACAAGGTACCTCCCTCATTTATATGCTTAAGATGGTTGAATCAGTTACTGTACATGAGCTATTTGAACAGTGCATGAGGACCACATTCAATAAATGTTAAGTGTTAGTATTGTCATTTGCAGAGCCTGGCACTGATTGAGAAAGAAAGTGGTTACATATCCTAAATGTATATGTTTTCTATATTTATCTGGCAAAATATGCCTCAAATGTAAGAAAATATGAATGAAGACTTTTCTAAATCAAAAAGTCCTGTCCATTATACTCTCCACAGTGATTGCTTTTTTATCCAGAAACATTCCACCTTTTCCTTTCAACTTAACCACCGGTCCCCTTCAGCTGATATACTAGCATGAGACTGGAGAACCAGAGCAGTGTGTCCGAGTTCCACCTCCTGGGGCTCCCCATCTGGCCAGAGCAGCAGGGAATGTTCTTCGTCCTGTTCCTGGGCATGTACCTGACCACGGTGCTGGGGAACCTGCTCATCATCCTGCTCATCAGGCTGGACTCTCACCTCCACACCCCCATGTACTTCTTCCTCAGCCACTTGGCTTTCTCTGATATTGCGTTCTCATCTGTCACTGTCCCAAAGATGCTGGTGAACATGCATATGAAGTACAAATCCATTCCTTATGCAGGGTGCATTTCACAGACATATTTTTTCATATTCTTTGCTGATTTAGACAGTTTCCTAATCACTTCAATGGCCTATGACAGGTATGTGGCCATCTGTCACCCTCTGCATTATACCATCATCATGAGTCAGAGCATTTGTGTCATGCTGGTGGCTGGGTCCTGGGTCATTGCTTGTGCTTGTGCTCTTTTGCATACTCTCCTCCTAGCTCGGCTGTCCTTCTGTGCTGACCACACCATCCCCCACTTCTTCTGTGACCTTGCTGCCCTGCTCGAAATGTCCTGCTCAGACACCTCCCTCAACCAACTAGTAATCTTTACTGCAGGATTGACAGCTATTATACTTCCATTTTTTTGCATTATGGTTTCTTATGGCCATATTGGGGCCACCATCCTCCAGGTTCCTTCTACTAAGGGCATCTGCAAAGCCTTGTCCACTTGTGGATCACATCTCTCAGTGGTGACTATCTATTATGGGGCAATTATTGGTCTCTATTTTCTTCCCTCATCCAACAACACCAACAACAAGAACATAATTGCTTCATTGATGTACACAGTGGTCACTCCCATGTTGAACCCCTTCATTTATAGCCTGAGAAATAAAGACATGAAAGGGGCCTTGAGAAAACTCTTGAGTAAGAAAACATATTCTTTCAACTGATACTTCTATTTTAAAATACCCATATGATCTTATTTCCTCAATTACATGTAAATACAAATTATTGTAAAAATAGCTCACTTGTCTTCCTTCCACAATGTCACTCAGAAAAACTTTGCTAACATTATCCTTTCACCTGTTAGGGAGAATAGTAAAATGGGACGTGGTTTATAGGACTTAATTTGCTCTTTTCTTGGATGATGGGATCACAAAATACTTTGAAGATGCTGTATTACTTTGGCTGGTATCATCAAATGGAAGCCATTGGGGCTGGCCTTCTGCCAAATTTTCAGTTTGTTACAAAATGTATTTGGTCTTTCAAACATCTATCTATATATATATATATATTGGAATCTCTAAATTCTACCTCTGAAACTTGTAACACACTCTATGTTAATTAAAATGAATTTAAATTAAAAATTTTTTTAAATTATATTGATCAAAATAAATGGTCTATAAGATACTTTATTTTTTAATTTTTTAAAAATTTTCATTATTTTCAGTTAGCCAACATATATCATGTTTTTGTTGTAGTGTTCAACAATTCATTAGTTGCATATAACTAAGGAATTTTCCATTTTGGTGATGATAAGTCTCCTTCTTCACTCAAACATCAGGGACTTTGAGCCCTTCTAGAACTTACAAGAAGAACATAGTAAATTTTACTTTCCTTACATAATAATTAACACACTACTTTCTTGTTCTTCAGGAATACAACCCACATGTCCTTTCTTCCCAAACACACACAGATATTCAGCAACAAAATAAATGCCACCTCAGTTGTCTCAGGTACTGGTCTAAGAGCCTAAGATACATTAAAATAGAGTCAATTATCATATGGTTTCACTTATTTGTGGAGCATAAGGAATAACACAGAGGACATGGGGAGATGAAGAGTAGAAGGAGTTGAGGGAAATTGGAGGGGGAGATGAACCATGAGAGACTGTGGACTCTGAAAAGCAATCTGAGGGTTTTGGAGGGGTGGGGGGTGGGAGGTTGGGTGAGCCTGGTGGTGGATATTATGGAGGGCATGTATTGCATGGAGCACAGGGTGTGGTGTATAAACAATGAATTCTGGAACACTGAAAAGAAATTTAAAAAATAAATATAGGAGGGGGTGTGTGTGGGAAAATGAACTCGAGAGAAGATGCAAAACAGTTAAAGAGAACACAGTGGGAAGTGAGGAAAGAAAAGCATTAGGGGATTTGGGCAGAACTTAGGCCCTGATAGGGGAGGAGTCAAGGTGGCGGAGAAGTGGCAGGCTGAGACGACATCGGGTAGCAGGAGATCAGCCAGATAGCTTATCTAACCATTGTGAACACCTACAAATCCAACGGGAAATCGAAGAGAAGAAGAGCAACAATTCTAGAAACAGAAAATCGATCACTTTCTGAAAGGTAGGACCTGCGGAGAAGTGAATCCAAAGTGACGGGAAGATAGACCCCGGGGGGAGGGGCCGGCAAGCGGCGGAGCAACGGAGCACAAAATTGGGACTTTTAAAGGCCTGCTCCACTGGGAGATGTCGCTCCAGAGGCTAAACCGGGGGGGAAACCAAGGCGGGGTCAGCATAACCCCGGGTCCTGCGGGGTCACAGAAGGACCGGGGGTGTCTGAGTGCCCCAGAGCTCGCAGGTATTAGAGCGGGGAAGCCGGCTACAGCGACAAAGCTGAGGAGTGAGCTCTCAGCCCGGGGTTACCTTGTGCTGGTCACAGGCTGGGTGGGCTCGGAGGCAGCCAGAGGCCACAGAGACAGAAGCGACCAGGCACTTCTCTCCAAGTGCGAGCGACTGAGCGCTTTCCTCCAAGCACAACCAGAGGCCAGGGAGGCGCGGCGGTTGGGTGCTTTTCTCTGAGGGTGCACTGAGGAGCGGACCCCAAGCTTTCGGCTCCTCCGGGCCAAGAGATTGGGAGGCCGCCATCTTCATTCCCGTCCTCCAGAACTCTACGGAAAGTGCTCAGGGAACAAAAGCTCCCAAAAGCAAACCCGAGTGGATTACTTAGCCCGGCCCCTGGCAAGGGCGGTGCAATTCCGCCTGCGGCAAAGACACTTGAGAATCACCACAACAGGCCCCTCCCCCAGAAGATCAACAAGAAACCCAGCCAAGACCAACTTCGCTCACCAAGAACAGCGGAATTCCACAGCAGGAGAAAGCAAATCTTATCTGGACAAAATGACAAGGCGGAAAAACTCACCTCAAAAAAAAGAACGAGAGGCCGTACCAAAGGCTGGAGACCTAATCAATACGGACATTGGTAACATGACAGATCTAGAGTTCAGAATGATGATTCTCAAGGTTCTAGCCAGGCTCGAAAAAGGCATAGAAGATATTAGAGAAACCCTCTCTGGAGAGATAAAAGCCCTTTCTGGAGAAATAAAAGAACTAAAATCTAACCAAGTTGAAATTGAAAAAGCTATTAATGAGGTGCAATCAAAAATGGAAGCTCTCACTGCTAGGATAAATGAGGCAGAAGAAAGAATTAGTGACATAGAAGACCAAATGACAGAGAATAAAGAAGCTGAGCAAAAGAGAGACAAACAAATACTGAACCATGAGGAGAGAATTCGAGAGATAAGCGACACCATAAGACGACACAACATTAGAATAATTGGGATTCCAGAAGAAGAAGAAAGAGAGGGGAGCAGAAGGTATATTGGAGACAATTATTGGAGAGAATTTCCCTACGATGGCAAAGGGAACAATCATCAAAATCCAGGAGATGCTAAGAACGCCCCTCAAAATCAATAAAAATAGGTCCACACCTCGTCACATGATAGTAAAATTTATAAGTCTGAGAGACAAAGAGAAAATCCTGAAAGGAGCCCGGGAAAAGAAGTCTGTAACATACAAGGGTAAAAACATTAGATTGGCAGCAGACCTATCCACAGAGACCTGGCAGGCCAGAAAGAACTGGCATGATATATTCAGAGCACTAAACGAGAAAAACATGCAGCCAAGAATACTATGTCCGGCTAGGCTATCATTGAAAATAGAAGGAGAGATAAAGAGCTTCCGGGACAAACAAAAGCTGAAAGAATTTGCAAACACCAAACCAGCTCTACGGGAAATATTGAAAGGGGTCCTCTAAGCAAAGAGAGACCCTAAAAGTAGTAGATCAGAAAGAAACAGAGACAATGTACAGTAACAGTCACCTTACAGGCAATACAATGGCACTAAATTCATATCTCTCAATAGTTACCCTGAATGTTAATGGGCTAAATGCCCCAATCAAAAGACACAGGGTATCAGAATGGATAAAAAAAACAAAACCCATCAATATGCTGCCTACAAGAAACTCATTTTAGACCCGAAGACACCTCCAGATTTAAAGTGAGGGGGTGAAAAACAATGTACCATGCTAATGGACATCAGAAGAAAGCTGGGGTGGAAATCCTTATATCAGATCAATTCGATTTTAAGCCAAAGACTATAAAAAGAGATGAGGAAGGACACTATATCATACTCAAAGGGTCTGTCCAAAAAGAAGACCTAACAATCTTAAATATCTATGCCCCTAACATGGGAGCAACCAACTATATAAACCAATTAATAACGAAATCAAAGAAATACATCAACAGTAATACAATAATAGCAGGGGACTTTAACACTCCCCTCACTGAAATGGACACATCATCTAAGCAAAAGATCAACAAGGAAATAAAGGCCTTAAATGACACACTGGACCAGATGGACATCACAGATATATTCAGAATATTCCATCCCAAAGCAACAGAATATACATTCTTCTCTAGTGCACATGGAACATTCTCCAGAATAGACCACATCCTGGGTCATAAATCAGGTCTCAACTGGCACCAAAAGATTGAGATCATTCCCTGCATATTTTCAGACCACAATGCTCTGAAGCTAGAACTCAATCACAAGAGAAAATTTGGAAAGAACGCAAATACGTGGAGACTAAACAGCATCCTTCTAAAAAACGAATGGGTCAACCAGGAAATTAAAGAAGAATTGAAAAAAATCATGGAAACAAATGATAATGAAAACACAACGGTTCAAAATCTGTGGGACACAACAAAGGCAGTCCTGAGAGGAAAATATATAGCAGTGCAAGCCTTTCTCAAGAAACAAGAAAGGTCTCAAATACACAACCTAACCCTACACCTAAAGGAGCTGGAGAGAGAACAGCAAAGAAAGCCTAAACCCAGCAGAGAAGAGAAATCCTAAAGATCAGAGCAGAAATCAATGAAATAGAAACTAAAAAAACAATAGAACAAATCAACAAAACCAGGAGCTGGTTCTTTGAAAGAATTAATAAGATTGACAAACCCCTGGCCAGACTTATCAAAAAGAAAAGAGAAAGGATGCAAATAAACAAAATCATGAATGAAAGAGGAGAGATCACAACCAACACCAAAGAAATACAAACAATTATAAGAACATACTATGAGCAACTCTACACCAACAAATTTGACAACCTGGAAGAAATGGATACATTTCTAGAGACATATAAACTACCACAACTGAACCAGGAAGAAATAGATAACCTGAACAGACCCATAACGAGTAAGGAGATTGAAACAGTCATCAAAAATCTCCAAACAAACAAAAGTCCAAGACCAGACGGCTTCCCAGGGGAATTCTACCAAACATTTAAAGAAGAATTAATTCCTATTCTCCTGAAACGGTTCCAAAAAATAGAAATGGAAGGAAAACTTCCAAACTCATTCTGTGAGGCCAGCATCACCTTGATCCCAAAACCAGACAAGGATCCCACCAAAAAAGAGAATTACAGACCAATATCCTTGATGAACACAGATGCGAAAATTCTGACCAAAATACTGGCCAACAGGATCCAACAGTACATTAAAGGTTTATTCACCACGACCAAGTGGGATTTATTCCTGGGCTGCAAGGTTGGTTCAACATCCACAAATCCATCAATGTGATACAATACATTAATAAAAGAAAGAATAAGAACCATATGATACTCTCAATAGATGCTGAAAAAACACTTGACAAAGTGCAGCAACCCTTCCTGATTAAAACTCTCCAAAGTGTAGGAATAGAGGGCACATACCTCAATATTATCAAAGCCATCTATGAAAAACCCACTGCAAATATCATTCTCAATGGAGAAAAACTGATAGCTTTTCCGCTAAGGTCAGGAACAAGGCAAGGATGTCCGTTATCACCACTGCTGTTCAACATAGTACTAGAAGTCCTAGCCTCAACAACCAGACAACAAAAAGAAATTAAAGGCATCCAAATTGGCAAAGAAGAAGTCAAACTATCACTCTTTGCAGATGATATGATACTATATGTGGAAAACCCAAAAGGCTCCACTCCAAAACTGCTAGAACTTGTACAGGAATTCAGTAAAGTGTCAGGATATAAAGTCAATGCACAGAAATCAGTCGCATTTCTTTACACTAACAACAAGACAGAAGAAAGAGAAATTGAGGAGTCAGTCCCATTTACAATCGCACCCAAAACCATAAGATACCTAGGAATAAATCTAAACAAAGAGACAAAGAATCTGTACTCAGAAAACTATAAAGTACTCATGAAAGAAATGAGGAAGACACAAAGAAATGGAAAAATATTCCATACTCATGGATTGGAAGAACAAATATTGTGAAAATGTCTATTCTACCTAAAGCAATCTACACATTTAATGCAATCCCTATCAAAATCCCATCCATTTTTTTTAAAGAAATAGAAATAATCCTAAAATTTATATGGAACCAGAAAAGACCTCGAATAGCCAAAGGAATGTTGAAAAAGAAAGCCAAAGTCGGTGGCATCACAATTCCAGACTTCAAGCTCTATTACAAAGCTGTCATCATCAAGACAGTATGGTACTGTCACAAAAACAGACATATAGATCAATGGAACAGAATAGAGATCCCAGAAATAGACCCTCAACTCTATGGTCAACTAATCTTCGACAAAGCAGGAAAGAATGTCCAATGGAAAAAAGACAGCCTCTTCAACAAATGGTGCTGGGAAAATTGGACAGCCACATGCAGAAAAATGAAATTGGACTATTTCCTTACACCACACATGAAAATAGACTCAAAATGGATGAAGGACCTCAATGTGAGAAAGGAATCTATCAAAATCCTTGAGGAGAATGCAGACAGCAATCTCTTTGACCTCAACCGCAGCAACTTCTTCCTAGGAACATCACCAAAGGCAACAGAAGCAAGGGCAAAAATGAACTATTGGGATTTCATCAAGATCAAAAGCTTTTGCACAGCAAAGGAAACAGTTAACAAAACCAAAAGGCAACTGACGGAATGGGAGAAGATATTTGCAAACGACATATCAGATAAAGGGATAGTATCCAAAATCTATAAAGAGCTTATCAAACTCAACACCCAAAGAACAAAGAATCTAATCAAGAAATGGGCAGAGGACATGAACAGACATTTCTGCAAAGAAGACATCCAGATGGCCAACAGACACATGAAAAAGTGCTCCACATCACTCGGCATCAGGGAAATACAAATCAAAACCACAATGAGATACCACCTCACACCAGTCAGAACGGCTAAAATTAACAAGTCAAGAAATGACAGATGCTGGCGAGGATGCGGAGAGAGGGGAACCCTCCTACACTGCTGGTGGGAATGCAAGCTGGTGCAACCACTCTGGAAAACAGTGTGGAGGTTCCTCAAAAAACTGAACATAGAGCTACCCTATGACCCAGCCATTGCACTACTGGGTATATATCCTAAAGATACAAACGTGGTGCTCTGAAGGGGCACGTGCACCCGAATGTTTATAGCAGCAATGTCCACAATAGCCAAACTGTGGAAAGAACCTAGATGTCCATCAACAGATGAATGGATAAAGAAGATGTGGTATATATACACAATAGAATACTATGCAGCCATCAAAAGACATGAAATCTTGCCATTTGCGACGACGTGGATGGAACTAGAGGGTATCATGCTTAGCGAAATAAGTCAATTGGAGAAAGACAAGTATCATATGATCTCTTTGATATGAGGAAGTGGAGATGCAATGCGGGGGGTTGGGAGGAGGTAGGAAAAGAAAAAATGAAAAGATGGGATTGGGAGGGAGACAAACCATAAAAGACTCAATCTCAAAAAACAGACTGAGGGTTGCTGGGGGGAGGGGGGATGGGAGAGGGTGGTGGGGAAATGGACATTGGGGAGGGTATGTGCTATGATGAGTGCTGTGAAATGTGTAAACCTGGCGATTCACAGACCTGTACCCCTGGGGATAAAAATGCATTATATGTTTATTAAAATGAAAAAAAAAAAAAAAGAAAAGCATTAGGGGCTGGACTGAGCGCTCAGAGACCACCCTCCACCCCCATCCCACCACACACATGTCTGAAAGTCTAGGCTAGTGTTCTCCACCTTGGCTTCACATCACAGTCATCTTAAAAATCCTGATACTCGGGGTGCCTGGGTGGCTCAGTGGGTCAAGTCTCTACCTTAGGCTCGGATCATGATCTCAGGGTCCTGGGATGGAGCCCCGCATCGGGCTCTCTGCTCAGCAGGGAGCTGCTTCCTCCTCTCTCTCTGCCTGCCTCTCTGCCTGATTGTGATCTCTGTCTGTCAAATAAATAAATAAAAATCTTTAAAAAAAAATCTTGATACTCGGTCTCTATCAACCCTATAGAATCAGAACCTCTGGTAGTTAGGATGCAGGCACCCATATATCTTTTTTTTTTTTTTTTAAGCTTCCTAGGTGATGCCATGTGCAGCCAAATTAAGAATCTGATTGAAGACAGTTATCACTGGGGGCTTACCCCACATGCAGTACAGAGGAGAGTGGCTAAGTCACAGCATCTAATATTTATTTTCTCCCTCTACCCTCCTATAGAGAGTTGAAGCAGTCCCCTGAACCTGTTAGTGAAGAATTGTTCAAACTTTTATCAAATTTTGTTCCAGCAAAGACAGGAGTTCCCATGGCCTTCTCCCTCTAGAAGCCCCTTGTCCTCACAGGGGATTGGATGAGGTCCCACACGTATCTTCTCCCAAAGGCAACTAGAGACACACTGTGGTCATTCAGCCCAAGGTTCCAGCTTCAGCCTGCCACTGAATGACAGCAGCATTGATCGCTAGTCGATTCATTTCCTATCATGTTAGAAGATTCACAAGAATCAGTTTGTAGTCCTAAGGCTGATTCCAAGTACAAACACAAGCTTGGAATTCAACATTTAAAACTCCAGGAAAACTTATTCATTTTGTCCTTTGCTTTAGTAGAAGAACTGGATGTTTGTCCTAAGGAAAGATGGCCCTGGTATCAGTTCCAGGAGATATTTGAAAGATTCTTCAGCAGCAAAATGAATGAGTGAATTAATGAATGAATGGAAGAATAATTTTAAAATGGAGATTCATTGTTTCCCTAAATTGGGATTTGCAAACTGGCATCTCTAGGCCACATCAAATTCCCAGTGGTATTGCATTAAACATGCACATGTTTACAAAATATCTGAATTTATTTTCATCTTGAATAATTACCTTTATAATCATAACAAAATAGAATGTACTTATGAATTATAAAGTGAGTCTGTGGACATAATTCAGGAGAATCATTGAGTTTTTGAGCAATGTAGATTCCTGGATTCCTTTCACAGGAGACTCACATTTATGAGATTTGGTCTAGAGTCTGAGAATCTGTATTTGTAGAAACTTCCCAGGTGAGGCCATCCATGCTCAGGCTTGGGTACCACTGCAGTGTGTTATTATGAAAACCTTGTTATGACTCCCCTATACATATTTATCACTACACTTTTTAAACTTCTCACCTCTTATGTATAGCCAACAATTCAAGAATTATTTGACCAGGGCTCCTGGGTGGCTCAGTGGGTTAAAGCCTCTGCCTTCGGCTCAGGTTATGATCCTGGGGTCCTGGGACTGAGCCCCGAATTGGGCTCTCTGGAGAGCCTGCTTCCCTTTTCTCTCTGCCTGCTTCTCTGCCTGCCTGTGGTCTCTGTCTGTTAAATAAATTAAAAAAAAAATATTTGACCATACTACTTTTAAATTTATGATGGATTGATGGAGCATAAAGTTCTAAGAATTAAAATTAATAATAAGGTTAAAGTAAAATGTTTTTGTAGATGAAGTAATTGTGGCAAGAAATGATTAACATTTGATTATTCTTTTTAATAAATACTCAAATTAAATAATATCACAAATATGTAAAATCATAAAACTTATGATATATAATAGAGACCAATGATCATCAACAGGATGGTCTACCACTCCAGGGTGAGCTGGTAACTGTGTCTCAAGCATCATTTTGCAGATTACTATCCTGCACTGATGGATTGGTTGCAGTCTCTCATGTTCTTTTTGTTCCTGGGAATGGCACATTAGTCCCCAAGTCAGTTGTCTCTGTTTATTGTGATATACATATGCGTGTGTGTGCACATAAACTGATACATATTAAAGAAATTTTGGAGAAAAAAAATAAATAAATAAAAATTAATTCGTGGAGCATAACAAATAACATGGAGGACATGGGGAGATGGAAAGGAGAAGAGAGTTGAGGGAAATTGGAAGGGGAGGTGAACCATGAGAAAAACAATCGAGAGTTTTGAAGGGGTGGGGGTGGGAGGTTGGGGGAGCCAGGCGGTGGGTATTAGGGAGGGCACGGATTGCATGGGGCACTGGGTGTGGTGAAAAAACAATGAATATTGTTATGCTGAAAAGAAATAAAAAATTAACAACCCTAAGAGATATTTTGAGAAAACTCATGCTCAAAAAAAAATCTTAACATCAGAGTTAGTGAAGGAAGATTTGAATCTTAGCTGTCTGACCCCAGAGTGATTGAGCATGGCACAAACTACAATCGTTTATATGAAACACTGTGTCCAAGGGAGGAATAATTAGCTCAGCCTAGTGGCAGACTACATGAAAGACTTCCCAGAGAAGGTGTTGCTTTATCTGAAACTTAACAAATCAGAATTAATCAAACACATGAAGTTCTATCTTGTCCTGGTGATCACAGGAAGAAGGAACAGCATGTTCAGGATATTAAGCTGGAAGTTTCAACTGAGGTACCAAGATTCGATAGACACAAGATGCCAAAGTGAGTTGTAAGATTTAAAATGTAGATGTTTATAGGAAATGCCCAATGCTCAATTTCATAACTCATGAGCCTCTCAATGTAGACAAAGGTCTAAAAAATGCTAAGAGCTAAATATGAGAGGTTCTCATATAGTAGTGGGGGAGTTTTTTTGAGAAAGCTGCACAGTGAACCCCAAATCCTCTCAACAGACAAGGAGATGCTTTCTTCCTCACTTCAAGCTTAGTGGGAGAAACTTCAAAAAAACCATTTAGATAATTTGATATGTATCTCTTACTTTTATGAGAGCAAGAACAATAGGAAAGATGACATGGGGAGGGCGGGGAGAGGGGGAATTGGAATTAGGGAATAGAATTATGTTTGAGAAATTCCTTCACTTCTTTTCATGGTGGGGCAATAAAAGCAAAAATGTTTCCTATGTGTGGAATCACTATGCTGTACACCTGAAACTAATGTAACATAATGTGTTAACATTTCAGTTTTTTAAAAAAATAGTTTCCTATGGATTATAGGTGGGTTATGTCAGAAAGAGACCTGGTGGGAAGCCATGTTCACTTCTCCCCAAGAAGACCATGAGGAAGTCTAGGGAACTCAGAGAGAGAATAAGAGATCTGTGGGGAATGCACCACCACAAAATCAGGGGCTCTGGGGAGAAGCAATCCCAGGAAGAAATATACTTTAGTTATATCACAGAGGATGTATGGGAAGGCAGCCTGGGAGTCTCTAAGACAGGGAAGTTCTTTTTTTTTCTTTTTAAAAATCCAGACATATTTCATTTAAACCACCCAAAAATCACATGATTTACTAGCCAGTGCCAGTATAAAGCCCCAATGGGGGATGGAAATCTCCAAAGTGCTGTAAAAACTGGATCCTGCTGAATTGTTATCAAAGCAGATACTATTGATATTCTGTTTTTCTGTTCTGATGACATTTAGCTCAGCTTCTTATTACACAATATTAATTGTGTATTAAATTAATTAAGTCAAGTGTATGGGTTTCCCTCTAGAAACTCAACTGGCTTCTTTTTTTTCCCCCAAGGTCACAAACGTCCCCCATACTTTGAACAATGCCTTACATATTAGCTGTCAGTCATAAAGTTGTGTGTGTGTAATGATGACAATCTATTTGAGTTTGAAGGACATTTACTCTGACACCAATACTATAGAACCATTATCAGTCTTGTAGTTTATTTTGTTAAACAGCTCTATCTATCCTTTGAACAAGAGTAAGGGTCAACCCACCTAACACTGAGTTATCTGCAATAAATGGTTCTAGAGGGGATTTGTACACTGGGGTATTCTTACTATTTATGTAAATTCAAGATGTTCCCTCTGACAAGAAATCTGAACCTACCATTCCACAGCCTCTGAACTTTTCCTGATCCCAAATCCCTTCCTCATTGTCTATAAAACAGATTGATTGCCATTTTCAAGGTGATTTTCTCAAGGAAACACTTAAAGTCAAGGACATAAATCATAAAATAAGGCATTAATGACTTTAATCACATTAAAATTAAGACATTGATAGATCATTTAAAAAGCTAACAAGCTTCCAATAATGGAAGACATTTGCAACATATACAACTGAAAAAGAGTTAATTTCCAGATTATTCCAGACAATGCAATAAATAGAAGAGAAACAATCAAATAGAAAAGCAGGGAAAATACATAATCATGTATTTCACAAAAGAAATGTTGTACCAATAAGGATAATGATGGCTGCTCTAATGGTCCAATGTGGGTCTTCTAAAAGGTTGATGACATTTCACTATGCAGTAATTTGAGAATCAGGTTCAATTATCTATCAGGGCAGCAGTTTTTTTTTTTTTCAGACAATAGAGGAGAAAATACAGACATTTCTTTAAAATTCTGGCCAGGAAAGTATAGACATTTTCTTCTCCTGGGGAGAATGTGCCACATAGCAACACTTAGATTAGTAGGAAATGTGGCAGCTGTCTCCCGCTGACAACTTCATACTTGAGAAGAAGGTCATGAATTTTTGGTGGATAGCCAGCCATCTCTGTCACAAATGTCCAATAAGTAGGTTAAGATGCTCTGCCTTATAAATAGAGAAGCTGGAAGTAAAACCACAATGAGATGTCATTTTCTACTCACCAGAGTCACAAAAATTAAGAAATCTCTCAGTACCAAGGATTCAACAATATTGTTAGCTTTCTACAACTTAAGCCTAGAGGTTGTTAAATGAGTATTTCTTTTAATATTATTCTCTAAAATGTGATTATATGGCACATGTGTAAAACACACACACACATATTCACATGTACAACATACCATGTATATAAACATATAAATTTAAGACATATGTATGCCATATATGCTTTTTTGTATGCTATTTCAATATTTTTTAAAGTTTAAATAAAAATTTCAGTAAAATGGGTAAAAATATTATTCCAGTTTGAAAAATATTCAAGTGATTTAAAGAACTTGGGATTTGACCTCATATATACAATATTGTAAGTACCACCTCTACTAAACATTCCTAGTTTGTGTCACTGGGCTCCTTACTAAGCGTCTCTCTCTCTCTCTCTCTCTCTCTTTTTTTAAGGTGAGTTGTTTATTATTTTTTTAAATTTATTTTCAGCGTAACAATATTCATTGTTTTTGCACCACACCCAGTGCTCCATGCAATCCGTGCCCTCCCTAATACCCACCACCTGGTTCCCCCAACCTCCCACCCCCCGCCCCTTCAAAACCCTCAGGTTGTTTTTCACAGTCCATAGTCTCTCATGGTTCACCTCCCCTTCCAATTTCCCTCAACTCCCTTCTCCTCTCCATTTCCCCATGTCCTCCATGTTATTTGTTATGCTCCACAAATAAGTGAAACCATATGATACTTGACTCTCTCTGCTTGACTTATTTCACTCAGCATAATCTCTTCCAGTCCTGTCCATGTTGCTACAAAAGTTGGGTATTCATCCTTTCTGATGGAGGCATAAAACTCCATAGTGTATATGGACTACATCTTCCTTATCCACTCGTCCATTGAAGGGCATCTTGGTTCTTTCCACAGTTTGGCGACTGTGGCCATTTAAGCATCTCTTAATATGAATTTCCTCCTTTATATCGATTACTAGGATTAAATTAAATAATGAATATGGAAATATTTGTCACAGCTATCAGTTTATAGCAGTGAAATTTCTTAGTTATATCTGCCTTGAGTAGAGGTAGTTTCTCAAGGACTGAAAGCAAAATGAACATTTCAGATGAAAAATAGGACACTCTATTTATGTATGTGGGACAGGAATGTGCTTTTTAAAAAAATCAGATATATTTGGATTAAATTACACTGAAGTACTACCTAAGTTCACTTCAGGTCTAGGTTCTTCCTGATGTTCTTCCTTTAAGAAAAGATGGTCGTACAGGTATGTTTTTTACCTATGATTCTAAAATTAACAAGGAAACTAAACAGAGAAGAAACCTAAGTCAAGCTAAAACAGAGACTGAAGTACACCACATCAAGATTCATTAAAAAGGAGCTATTCAGAGAGGAAAGGATGCTCACGTTGCATGTGCAGGATGGAACAGGTCTTGTATCTAATTAGTAGGGAAAACAGTGTTCAATATGGCGAAAATATTCCTCTTCTGAGTAGGTGTCCCAGAGCTCCTTTCATATCCTGATTCCTCAGACTGTAGATAAAGGGATTTAGCATGGGGGTGACCAGAGTGTACAATACAGCCACAATGACATCCTTGTCATTGGAGTTATTGGATGAGGGGAAGAAGTACAGTCCAATAATTGCCCCATAGTACAGAGACACAACAGAGAGGTGAGAGCCACAAGTAGACAAAGCTTTGCAGATTCCTTTGGTTGAAGGAACCCTCAGGATAGTGGCTCCAATGTGGCCATAAGAGACCAGGATGCATATGAATGGCAGGGTAATGACCACTCCCCCTACAGTGATGATAACCAGATCATTGACTGTGGTATCTGAGCTGGAGAGCTTAAGCAAGGCAGAAAGGTCACAGAAGAAGTGGGGGAGAGTGTTGTCTCCACAGAAAGAGAGACGAGCCAGGAGGAGGGTATGCAAAAGGGCACTAGCACAAGATAGGACCCAGGACACAATTACTAGCTGGAAACACAGGCTCTGACTCATGATGGCGGTATAGAGGAGGGGGTGACAGATGGCCACGTACCTGTCATAGGCCATTGATGTGAGAAGGAAGCTGTCAAGATCCCCCAAAAATAAGAAGAAATACACCTGGGAAATGCATCCACCATATGAAATGGATTGAGTCTGTGTCTGCATGTTTATGAGCATCTTTGGAGCTGTGACTGATGAGAAAGAGATGTCAGTGAAGGCCAAGTGGCTGAGGAAGAAGTACATGGGGTTGTGGAGGCGAGGGTCCAGCCTGATGAGCAGGATGATGAGCAGGTTCCCCAGCACCGTGGTCAGGTATATAATCAGGAAAAGAGTGTAGTATATGCCCTGCTGCTCTGGCCAGATGGGGAGCCCCAGGAGGAGAAACTCAGACACACTGCTCTGATTATCCATCTTCATGCTCTTCTTCTCTTTTGCTGGAGATGGGGGTGGGGAGATGGATATGTGAAAGAATAAGAAATCATTGTGACTGTCGCATTATGGAAACATGGTTTTGAATTAACCAGTACATTAATTTTAACCTGAATAGTTCCTGCTTTTTGCCTCACTAATGGGCTAGTAATGGTCTGACTTCAGGCTATTATATGTCCACCTAGAAACCAACACAGTTTCTTCTGGAGGAAACTTCAACATCCAAATGGTAATCGGACCAGATCAGGCTCAAACTTGAGGATTCCAGGAGTTCATGATAGAAATTTGAGATTAAGAAATTAGGGTGAAGGGAGTGGAGGGAAATTGGAGGGAGGGGTGAACCATGAGAGACTATGGACTCTGAAAAACAATCTGAGGGTTTTGAAGGGACAGGGGAGTGGGAGGTTGGGGGAGCCTGGTGGTGGGTATTAGGGAAGGCACGTATTGCATGGAACACTGGGTGCGGTGCATAAACAATGAATTCTGTTACACTGAAAAGAAATTAAATTAAAAAAAAGAAATTAGTGATGATGAACATTTTTTCATGTGTCTGATAGCCATTTGTATGTCTTCATTGGAGAAGTGTCTGTTCATATCTTCTGCCCATTTTTTAATATGATTGTTTTATGTGTGTTGAGTTTGAGGAGTTCTTTATAGATCCTGGATATCAACCTTTTGTCTGTACTGTCATTTGCAAATATCTTCTCCATATACACTATGGAGTATTATGCCTCCATCAGAAAGGACGAATACCCAATTTTTGTAGCAACATGGATGGGACTGGAAGAGATTATGCTGAGTGAAATAAGTCAAGCAGAGAGAGTCAATTGTCATATGGTTTCACTTATTTGTGGAGCATAACAAATAACATGGAGGACAAGGGTAGATGGAGAGGAGAAGGGAGTTGAGGGAAATTGGAAGGGGAGTTGAACCATGAGAGACTATGGACTGTGAAAAACAACCTGAGGGTTTTGAAGGGGCGGGGGGTGGGAGGTTGGGGGAACCAGGCAGTGGGTACTAGGGAGGGCATGGATTGCATGGAGCACAGGGTGTGGTGAAGAAACAATGAATACTGTTACGCTGAGAAGAAAGAAAACATAAAAAAAAAGAAGAAATTAGGGTGCAAGTCTAGGTCAGTAACCAGTTATTGGAAAAGCAAGTAGAGGCTCTCCAACTGGTCTCCTGGCCTTTCTTAACCATCCCCATGCCTCTCATATGTGCTTTGGCTAATATTTTATCTCCATGGATTGGATCAAGACAAGACAACCCCATGGGCTTCTCTGGATCTCCTGATACCAAGATCTGGAGGCTTGGTGGAAACATAACCTCTTCAAGGCAAGGGCATTAAGGACAAGAATCTTTGTCAATAACATAGAAGATCTATGACATATCTTATAATATAGCCATTAGTCCTTTCTTTAAAAAAAAAAATTCCTTCTTGTTCCTCAACATTTTTTGTCTACCATCTCTTTTGCTAAAGAAATGTTCATGCAGCAATGTCCACAATAGCCAAACTGTGGAAGGAGCCTTCAACAGATGAATGGATAAAGAAGATGTGGTCCGCTTATACAATGGAATATTAATCAGCCATCAGAATGGGTGAATACCCACTATTTGCATCGACATGGATGGAACTGGAGGAGATTAGGCCAATTGAAATAAATAAAGCAGAGAAAGACAATTATCATATGGTTTCACTCATATGTGGAACATAAGCAATAGCACAGAGGAACATAAGGGAAGGGAGGGAAATCTGAAGGGGGAGAAATCAGAGAGGGAGATGAACCATGAGAGGCTATGTATGGAAAATGAACTGAGTGTCTCGGAAAAGAGAGGCATGAGGGGAGGGGGTAAGAGGGTGATGGGTATTAAGGAGGGCATGTGTTGTGATATGCACTGGGTATTACACCTAACTAATAAATCATGAAACACTACATCAAAAACTAATGATATATACAGTGGCTAACTGAACATAATAAAAAAAATTAGCAAAAAAAAATTTTTTCATGCAATGTGAAGGGTTAGGAGTCCATTTCTCTTCCAAAGTCTCACCTATTCCCTGAATTCTAACCAGATCGCTTTTATGCCAGTTCTCAGAATGCCAGGAAATACTTTGGCTTTTCCAATCATATCCTGGATCTGCCAAAGAGTAAGATTTTTGTGTTTATCCAACATAGGTTACCAAATAACCTCTTCTTTTTCACAGTTCCTAACCTAGGTTTTAGGCCAGTGATTCCATACTGATTTTTTCTTGTCATGTTCTAGCACTTCTTACCCTTTGCTAACACTATCATTTCTCCCTCTTTCTTCTTCAGGTCAGTCTTAGACCTGCCCATGTGAACATTCACAAAATGAAAGGGGAAGGGAGCATGATGGTCTGTCTACTAAAAAATAGAACTCACATACTATATAAAGACTTATTCAATTTAAAGTTCTTTTTTTTCTGAGAGCTAAGAAAGTGTCTCAATATAGGACCCACATTCATCCCAGGGCTTAACCGAAGTTTACATTATGTACCAATTCTCCCAGTGTGGCTGAAATTATCTAAAAAAATGTCTACATTCTTCAGTCCACTACATTAAAAGTCCTGTTAATTTAATATGTTACTTGAGATGAAGCACACATTCAGTATAGTCATTACCATGTTAATAATAAATCGGTTTATCACAATGAAAGTGCTAACTAGTTGTCTGCTGGACATTTACGTTCTTTCTAACATTTTTCTATTTCCAGCAATGTTTTAATAATAACATTGTTCATATGTCATTTTTCACATTAGCATACATATCTGCAACAGAAATGCACAGAAATGGATTTGGAGGACATATATTTTTCACCATATTTTAATTATTATGTTCAGTTAGCCAACATATAGTACATCATTAATTTTTTCACTGTTTTCATAGATACCATTGAATTACAAGAGGCTAAATTGGCGAGGAAGCCTGTTTTTATGGGTTCTTTAAAGGGATCCCTGAATTACAAGAGCTTATCATGTGAACATTACAAAAATGGACATTCTGTTTAAATATTTGGAGAGGACAGGGCTATGGTATTTGAGGAACAGAGAAAATTCAGGAGCATGGTTAGCATGGGAAAGTTATGGGGTTGGAGAATTATCTAGGAACCAGATTATATAAGTCCTTTTCTGTATAATGGAAAGTTTTGATTCTACCCTCAGAGAACAGAACACCCATGGAAAAGTTAAAGTAAGGGAGTGAAAGAAAAATTTAAAATAGTATGCTGGCTATTGCATAGGGAACAGATTATAGCAAGGCAAGAGTGTCGGCAAGAATGTAACAGGAGGCTATTGGCATAGTTCAGGTATAAAATAACACCTACTTATACCTGAATCATGGCAGGGGAGATGAAGTTAATTGGGATAAAATTTGGAGGAAAACCAGTAAGAGTTAATGGGGGAATAAAGTATAAGCAGGAGGAGGTACATATTTCACTATCCTCTCAAAAAATTGGGTAGAGGATCATCAGAAATAAATTATTCTACATGGGCTGTCTGTTACATTCTGGTATGAGGGGGTAGGGCCACGCTGGGGATCAGTAGCACACACTGGACACACACATACACATGCAATTGTGCAACTGAATATAAATTCTACTCCTGCTCTGACATTGCCTCTTAATTGGTGAGCACATATACCTTCAGTCAGAAGGTCTGGAAAGGTTCTTTCTTTTCTCTCATAAGACACAGAATACAATGAAGCAGGTGGAGTCTCTGAGGGTCTCAAAGATGCATTGCAATGGGGAGAAGAATTATCAGTTCAAAACCAAATTAAATATATATAGTGATATACACTTGTTCACAATCCCTGAGCAATGGGAAGGGGTTATACCTTTACAAATCATGGAGAGGACCCAGGGGGTATGGGAGGGGGGATCTCCCCACTCCCAGCTCCAAGTTAGAGACAAACAGGATATAATTGCTTCATTGCCTTTGATTCCCATGAGGGAAGAATTGTTGCTAGCAGGGAATAGGAGAATTCACATTGGAGGAATGATGATATTAAGCACAAAGCAACTACTAGGAACCTGGGGACTCACAAAGCTTTTTGCCTTCTCCGGTTATATTGGGAAAAATGTAATTCCAAGTCCATAACAAACCAAACTGGTGCTTGAGTGTATTAATCAAAGTCTCTTGTTTCTGAATTCCATGTTATTCTAAGAACACTGGAAGCACTAATACTTTCACTCTCAGAACAAAAGATCAAGGGACTTTATATCCAATTGCCAAAACCAGACCCTGAGGAATGGAATGCAGTTTTTATAAATCTTGATCTGACCAAAAGCTGTGGAGTCAGCCTTCTCTTGGTGCAAGTTTCTTATGGTACCATAGAATAACCATTCAATAAATGCTTTCCACTAACTCTCTTATAAAACTGATTCCAAATGTATTTCACACATCTCCAACTCCACTTATTTGAAGCCAGATAGAAAATGAATATCATATGCTTGTTATTTGAGGTAAAGATATGTGAGTAATTGTAAGTGTTATTATTTGTTCTGTTTTGCATTAAAAATCAATCCGTACTTGGGATAGCTATTTGAATGAAGAAGTCTTGTTAGACTTCAGAATGGTTTCTAGGTCCTATGGATCATGGTTGATAATATTGCCCTGATTACATAGCTGCCGTGGACCTGCCTATTTTCCCAATATCAAGATTTGACAAGGCTTCCTTCTCAAACCAGGAGAATATCATAGGTACCTCCCTGTTTCCCTATGTGCATGGAGTTAAAAATAAAATCCATGACTCTGCAAGATTTTTTATTTGGTTATAGTACAAGAAAAAGTATCCCTTTGAATTACTAAATGGTATTTCTAGTGCATGGGTACCAGTTACCATTTCCTAGAAGACAGTCATCTTTGTCCTCTGCTATGCCAGTCCCTATCATCTTTCCAAACCCTATTCAACCTAATGATAGCTTATAATTTGATAAAAAATGCACACACATGTGCACATACTATCAAGTTGAAAAATAGGCAAAAATGTCTTTGAGGACAAGAAACTCAAATGAGCTAATAACACAAAAAGATAGTCAACCTCAAATAATCATAACATATCAAATCAAAGACAAATTAAAACTTCAATAAGGTTCCATTTTGTACTAATATATTGGAAAAATTAAGTTGGACAATGCTCTTGGTTGACAATGGTGTGTATGTTTTGGAAGTCTTATTTCTAGTAGAGAAGCAATATGGCAGCATGTTTTACAGTTGAAATATATATTACCTTGGACCATGCAATTCCACTCCAAGGTTTATATCCTAAAGAAGCTTTGTGCATGTACAGCTGGAGACATAAATAAGAAGGTTTATGACAACATAGTTCAAAATAGAAAAAAATGAAAATTTCAACAACGAATAAATTATGGTATTTTTACATAAGGAATATTATAGAGCCACTATATGCCATATCAGTCAGTTATAGAAATTAAATATTAAGAGAAGAGAAGCAAGACTCTAAGAACATGACAAAGTGCAGAAACAAAGATTTCATAAGTGTATGTATTATTATGGACTGAACGTTTGTCCCTCCAAAATTTGTATGTTGAGGCTTTAACCCCCACTGTGACTATATTTAGATATGGGGCCTGTAAGAACATAATTAACATTAAATGGGAACATAAGGATAGGACTCTGATTCATGATTCATTGGGATTAGTGCCCTTATAGGAAGAGACACTAGACAGTTCATTCTCTCTGCACATACACCAAGAAAATGCCACATGAGGACATTGTGAGAAGGCCATCTGAGAGCCAGAAAGAGAGTTCTCACCAAAAACTGAATCTGCCAGAATTTTGATTTTGGACTTCTAGCCTCCAGAATTGTGAAAAATTAAATTTCTATTGCCTAAGCCATCCAGTCTATGGCATTTTGTCATGGCATTACAAGCAGACTAAGACACATGCGCGTGCATGCACACGCACATCATACATAGAGACAAAGAGATGCATGCACATAGAAATAAGACTACAGAAACTTGATTGAAGCGTAAACATAAAATCCACACTACTCATTTCCTCTTGAGAGGAAATGGGGAATTAGGATTTGGAGGAGCCCATGGGTAGATTCAAGTGATTTTTTTTATGTTATGTTAGCCACATACAGTACATCATTAGTTTTTTATGTAGTGTTCAGTGATTCATTAGTTGTGTATAATATCCAGTGCTCCTTACAACATGTGCCCTCCTTAATACCCATCACTGGGCCAACCCACCCCCTCACCCTCTCCCCTCTGAAACCCTCAGTTTGTTTCTTGGAGTCCATAGTCTCTCATGGTATGTCTCCTTCTCTGATTTCTCCCCCTTCAGTTTTCCCTTCCTTCCCCTAATGGTCTCCATGTTATTGCTTATGTCCCACATCTGAGTGAAACCATATGATAATTGTCTTTCTCTGATTGACTTATTTCACTGAGCATAATCCCTTCCAGTTCCATCCACATCAGTGCAAATGGTGGGTATTCATCCTTTCCGATGGATGAATATTCCACTGTATATATGAACCACATTTTCTTTATCCATTCATCTGTTCAAGGGCATCTTGGCTCTTTCCACAGTTTGGCTTTTGTGGACATCGCTGCTATTAACATTGAGGTGCATGTGCCCCCTCTTTTCACTAAATATCTATCTTTGGGGTTTTTGTTTCACTTTTAAATTTTTTTTAATTTTTTAAATAAACATATAATGTATTATTAGCTGCAGGAGTACAGGTCTGTGAATTGCTAGGTTTACACACTTCACAACACTCACCATAGCACATACCCTCCCCAATGTCCATAACCTCACCACCCTCTCCCTCCCCCCCTCCCCCCAGCAACCCTCAGTTTGTTTTGTGAGATTAAGAGTCTCTTGTGGTTTGTCTCCCTCTGGTCCCATCTTGTTTCATTTATTCTTTTCCTACCCCCAAGCCCCCCACATTGCATCTCCACTTCCTCATATCAGGGAGATCATATGATATTTGTCTTTCTCTGATTGACATATTTTGCTAAGCATGATACCCTCTAGTTCCATCCATGTTGTTGCAAATGGCAGGATTTCATTTCTTTGATGGCTGCATAGTATTCCATTGTGTATATATATACCACATCTTCTTTATCCATTCATCTGTTGATGGACATCTAGTTTCTTTCCATAGTTTGGCTATTGTGGACATTGCTGCTATAAATATTTGGGTGCACGTGCCCCTTCGGATCACTATGTTTGTATCTTTAGGGTAAATACCCAGTAGTGCAATTGCTGGGTCATAGGGTAGCTCTATTTTCAACTTTTTGAGACACCTCCATGCTGTTTTCCAGAGTGGTTGCACCAACTTGCATTCCCACCAACAGTGTAGGAGGGTTCCCCTTTCTACGCATCCTCACCAGCATCTGTCATTTCCTGACTTGTTAATTTTAGCCATTCTGACTGGTGTGAGGTGGTATCTCATTGTGGTTTTGATTTGTATTTCCCTGATGCTGAGCGATGTGGAGCATTTTTTCATGTGTTTATTGGCCATCTGGATGCCTTCTTTGCAGAAATGTCTGTTCATGTCCTCTGCCCATTTCTTGATTGGATTATTTGTTCTTTGGGTGTTGAGTTTGATAAGCTCTTTATAGATTTTGGATACTAGCCCTTTATCTGATATGTCACTTGCAAATATCTTCTTCCATTCTGTCAGTTGTCTTTTGGTTTTGTTAACTGTTTCTTTGCTGTGCAGAAGCTTTTGATCTTGATGAAATCCCAATAGTTCATTTTTGCCCCTGCTTCCCTTGCCTTTGGCGATGTTCCTAGGAAGAAGTTGCTGCGGCTGAGGTCAAAGAGGTTGCTGCCTGCATTCTCCTCAAGGATTTTGATGGATTTCTTTCTCACATTGAGGTTCTTCATCCATTTTGAGTCTATTTTTGTGTGTGGTGTAAGAAAATGGTCCAATTTCATTTTTCTGCATGTGGCTGTCCAATTTTCCCAACACCATTTGTTGAAGAGGCTGTCTTTTTTCCATTGGACATTCTTTCCTGCTTTGTCAAAGATTAGTTGACCATAGAGTTGAGGGTCTATTTCTGGGCTCTCTATTCTGTTCCATTGATCTATATGTCTGTTTTTGTGCCAGTACCATACTGTCTTGATGACGACAGCTTTGTAATAGAGCTTGAAGTCTGGAATTGTGATGCCACCAACTTTGGCTTTCTTTTTCAACATTTCTTTGGCTATTCGAGGTCTTTTCTGGTTCCATATAAATTTTAGGATTATTTATTCCATTTCTTTGAAAAAGATAGGTGGGATTTTGATAAGGATTGCAATAAATGTGTAGATTGCTTTGGGTAGCATAGACTTTTTTTTTAAATTTTATTTTTTAATTTAATTTAAATTTTTATTAATTTCTTTTCAGCGTAACAGAATTCATTGTTTATGCACCATACCCAGTGCTCCATGCCATATGTGCCCTCCATAATACCCACCACCTGGCTCCCCCAACCTCCCACCCCCCACCCCTTCAAAACCCTCAGATTGTTTTTCAGAGTCTATAGTCTCTCATGTTTCATCTCCCCTTCCAATTACCCTTAACTCCCTTCTCCTCTCCATCTCCCCATGTCCTCCATGTTATTTGTTATGCTCCACAAATAAGTGAAACCATATGACAATTGACTCTTTCTGCTTGACTTATTTCACTCAGCATAATCTCTTCCAACATAGACAATGTGTTCTTCCAATCCAGGAGCATGGAACGTTTTTCCATTTCTTTGTGTCTTCCTCAATTTCTTTCATGAATACTTTATAGTTTTCTGAGTATAGATTTTTTGCCTCTTTGGTTAGGTGTATTCCTAGGTATCTTAAGGTTTTGGGTGCAAATGTAAATGGGATTGACTCCTTAATTTCTCTTTCTTCTGTCTTGTTGGTGTAGAGAAATGCAACTGATTTCTGTGCATTGATTTTATATCCTGACACTTTACTGAATTCCCGTACAAGTTCTAGCAGTTTTGGAGTAGAGTCTTTTGTGTTTTCCACATATAGTATCATATCATCTGCAAAGAGTGATAGTTTGACTTCTTTGCCAATTTGGATACCTTAAATTTCTTTTTGTTGTCTGATTGCTGAGGCTAGGACTATGTTGAACAGCAGTGGTGATAATGGACATCCCTGCCATGTTCCTGACCTTAGTGGAAAAGCTTTCAGTTTTTTTCTCGATATCATTGAGAATGATATTTGCAGTGAGTTTTTCATAGATGGCTTTGATGATATTGAGGTATGTGCTCTCTATCCCTACATTTTGAAGAGTTTTGATCAGGAAGGGATGCTGTATTTTGTCAAATGCTTTTTCAACATCTGTTGAGAGTATCGTATGGTTCTTGTTCTTTCTTTTATTAATGTATTGTATCACATTGATGGATTTGCGGATGTTGAACCAACCTTGCAGCCCGGGAATAAATCCCACTTGGTCGTGGTGAATAATCCTTTTAATGTACTGTTGGATACTATTGGCTAGTATTTTGGTGAGAATTTTCGTATCTGTGTTCATCAAGGATATTGGTCTGTAATTCTCTTTTTGGTGGGATCCTTGTCTGGTTTTGGGATCAAGGTGATGCTGGCCTCATAAAATGAGTTTGGAAGTTTTCCTTCCATTTCTATTTTTTGGAACAGTTTCAGGATAATAGGAATTAATTCTTCTTTAAATGTTTGGTAGAATTCCCCTGAGAAGCCATCTGGCCCTGGACTTTTGTTTGTTTGGAGATTTTTGATGACTGTTTCAATCTCCTTTCTGGTTATGGGTCTGTTCATGTTTTCTATTTCTTCCTGGTTCAGTTGTGGTAGTTTATATGTCTCTAGGAATGCATCCCTTTCTTCCAGATTGTCAAATTTGTTGGCATAGAGTTGCTCATAGTATGTTCTTATACTTGTCTGTATTTCTTTGGTGTTGGTTTTGATCTCTCTTCTTTCATTCATGATTTTATTTATTTGCATCCTTTCTCTTTTCTTTTTGATAAGTCTGGCCAGGGGTTTGTCAATCTTATTAATTCTTTCAAAGAACCAGCTCCTAGTTTTGTTGATTTGTTCTATTGTTCATTTGGTTTCTATTTCATTGATTTCTGCTCTGATCTTTATGATTTCTCCTGCTGGGTTTAGGCTCTTTGGGGTTTTTTAACAAGATTTTATTAATTTACTTGACAAAGAGAGAGGCACAGAGAGACACAGTGAGCAAGAGAGTGCAAACAGGGGGGGATGCAGAGGGTGAAGGAGAAGCAGACTCTGCTAAGCAGGGAGCCTGATGTGGGGCTCAATCCCAGGACCCTGGGACCATGACCTGATCTGAAGGCAGACGCTTAACTGACTGAGCCACCCGAATGCCCCTACATCTATATCTTTGGGATAAATACCTAGTAGTGCAATTGCTGGGTCATAGGGTAACCATGTTTTGAGGAACCTCCATACTGTTTTCCAAAGTGGCTTTACCAGATTGCATTCCCACCAACAGTGTAAGAGGGTTCCCCCTTCTCAAGTGATTTTTTAAAAAGATTTTATTTATTTATTTGACAGACAGAGATCACAAGTAGGCAGAGGGCAGGCAGAGAGAGAGAGAGAGAGAGAGAGAGGAGGAGGAGGAAGGAGGCTCCCTGCTGAGCAGAGAGCCTACTGCGGGGCTCGATCCCAGGACCCTGGGATCATGACCTGAGCCAAAGGCAGAGGCTTTAACCCACTGAGCCACCCAGGCACCCCTCAAGTGATGTTTTTTAAAAAATGAAATATTTACTAATAGGAGTTATGACAGACAGAGAAAATTAGCATACATTAAGTGTACAGTTTGATAAATTAACATATATGTGAAATTATCTGCCAGATAAAGAAATAATACTCCCACTATGTTCCTCACAATCATTTCCTCTAAAAGTAAATATTACTCTTATTTGTATCACCATATATTAATCTTGGCTATTTTTCACCACATAAAGCTGAAAGGAAATTAAAAACAGTCTGTATCCTTTTCGTACTTTTATTATATGCTTTCCATGTAGTGATATGCTAGATATTACTGAACTTGTCAATCCATCTTGGCAAATCCATAACAATATTCAAAGCATAGACATCACTTCAGAGAGTTCCTTTGAATCCCTTCCCAGTTGATATCCTCCAGAAACAACCACTAATTTATTTGCTTTATTTACTTATTTTTTTTTTGAAATGCCTTGCTTTTAATTTTTTTTATTTATATTTTTTTCTTTTAATTTCTTTAATTTACTTACCATTAAAACTAGAGGTTTAATACAACATACTCCATAACAACGGTTTTTTGTTTTTGTTTTTGTTTTTTTTTTTTTTTCAGGATGTGCTGGAAAAACCAGCCCCTGTTTCTTAAAAAAAAAAAAAAAAAATTTACTTATTTTTTAATTAGTCTGTAATTTCCAAAATTTTTATTATTGAAGTATAATTGACACATAAAGTTGTATTAGTTTCAGATGTACAACATAGTGATGTGATAATTTTATGCATTACTCAGTGCTCACCATAAGTGTAGTTACCAACTGTCACCATACAATGTTATCACAGTATTATTGACTACATTCCCAGTGCTACCAGTTTCTTCTCTGTATTTATGAGTCTGTGCCTGTTTTCTTTCTTTTCCACCTCCCTTTACCACTTTGGCTGCATGGCACAGGCTTGGTGTGTTTTGTTTTTCTGTTCATTCCCTTCTAAAAGCTTTATAGTTTCACTTTTTATTTCTTCTTCAATCTATGGATTTTTTTTAATGATTTATTTCTTTTCAGCATAACAGTATTCATTGTTTTTTCACCGGATTGCTCCATGCAATCCATGCCCTCCCTAGTATCCACCACCGGGTTCCCCCAACCTCCCACCCCCCGCCTCTTCGAAACCCTCAGGTTGTTTTTCACAGTCCATAGTCTCTCATGGTTCACCTCCCCTTCCAATTTCCCCCAATTCCCTTCTCCTCTCCATCTACCCTTGTCCTCCATATTATTTGTTATGCTCCACAAATAAGTGAAACCATATGATACTTGACTCTCTCTGCTTGACTTATTTCACTCAGCATAATCTCTTCCAGTCCCGTCCATGTTGCTACAAAAGTTCGGTATTCGTCCTTTCTGATGGAGGCATAATACTCCATAGTGTATATGGACCACATCTTCCTTATCCATTCGTCCGTTGAAGGGCATCTTGATTCTTTCCACAGTTTGGCGACCGTGGCCATTGCTGCTATAAACATTGGGGTACAGATGGCCCTTCTTTTCACTACATCTGTATCTTTGGAGTAAATACCCAGTAGTGCAATTGCAGGGTCATAGGGAAGCTCTATTTTTAACTTCTTGAGGAATCTCCACACTGTTCTCCAAAGTGGCTGCACCAACTTGCATTCCCACCAACAGTGTAAGAGTGTTCCCCTTTCTCCACATCCTCTCCAACACACGTTGTTTCCTGTCTTGCTAATTTTGGCCATTCTAACTGGTGTAAGGTGGTATCTCAATGTGGTTTTGATTTGAATCTCCCTGATGGCTAGTGATGATGAGCATTTTTTCATGTGTCTGATAGCCATTTTTATGTCTTCATTGGAGAAGTGTCTGTTCATATCTTTCGTTGAGAAGATCTCTGGGTCAGTAGGTCAGTAGGTTGGATAATATCAAGAGTAGGGGACTGTCACTTGGAGAACAGGATCTCCCTTCTGAGAAGTTTCCCCATGGCCCCTTTCATATCTCTGTTCCTCAGGCTATAGATGAAGGGGTTCAGCATGGGGGTGACCACTGTGTACATCACTGAAGCAATTATGTCTTTGTCATTGGAGTTGCTTGATGATGGGAAAAAGTACAGAACCATGATTGTCCCATAGAATAGAAATACCACGGAGAGGTGGGAGCCACAGGTGGACAAGGCTTTATATATCCCCTTGATTGAGGGAAACCTCAGGATGGTGGCCCCAATGTGGCCGTAAGAGACTAGAACCCCAGTAAATGAAAGGATAATGACTAATCCCCCAACAGTGAAGATAAAAATCTCATTGAGGGAGGTGTCTGAGCAGGAGAGTTTAAGCAGGGCAGCAAGGTCACAGAAGAAGTGGGGGATAGTGTTGTTAGCACAGAAGGACAGTTGAGCCAGGAGGATGGTGTGGGACAGGGCACTTGCGCAAGAGAGGAACCAGGATCCAGCCAAAAGAAGTATACACAGCTCCTCCCTCATGATGGTGGTGTAATGTAAAGGGTGACAAATGGCCACGTACCTGTCATATGCCATCACTGCAAGAAGCAGGTTATCAATGCAGCCAAAAAATATGAAAAAATACATCTGTGTTACACACCCTGAGTAGGGGATGGATTGATCCTGAGTATGCATGTTTATCAGCATCTTTGGGACAGTGACTGATGAGAAGGAGACGTCAGTGAAGGCCAGCTGGCTGAGGAAGAAGTACATGGGGGTGTGGAGGCAAGGGTCCAGCCTGATGAGCAGGATGATGAGCAGGTTCCCCACCATCGTGGTCAGATACATGCCCAGGAACAGGGCGAAGAACATTCCCTGCTGCTCTGGCCAGATGGGGAGCCCCAGGAGGAGGAACTCAGACACGCTGCTCTGGTTCTCCCTTCTCATGCTGCTTTTCTCCCTGCTTAGATTGAAGGAATATTGGGAATGTTCCAGATGATAAATAGGAAGAGTGGCAATCACGGTATGGTTATCTACTTCCTACTGAGGAATTCCTCAGGGTATTTCTCACCTGCTGTGGCCTGAATCCTCACCCCCCACCAAAGCTCCAATGACCAAGAAAATCCCCTATAATGTAAAGCTGACAAAATTTCTTTATTTACTAAACAATGTGTTGGACGCCATATTCTTTCCTGGAGAAACAAGAAAGAGGGCCTTTCCTTCAGGGAGCTCACATATTAAGGAGCAGCCCATTCAAACACTGGTTCAGAGCAGTGTATCTGTGACTAGACTTCTGGTAGGTTCTGACCCCACTCCTTTCTAGCTAGTCTCCACAACATACTCTTTCTTAGCCTTGGTTTGTTCTTCTGCAGGGTAAGCATAGCAATGCCTGCCCATCCAGTCTGCAGAATTAAGTGATTCATTGAGAGATATTAGAACAGAGTTCTTCATATAGTAAAGACACAGATCTGTTATCTGATGTCTTCTTGCCAGTGTAAGTGTCCAGATAAACCCTGGGTTAATCTTGAGAAATCCAATATACCAGAAACGTGAGGTGGGCATTATCAAGGAGCAGTTAGCTGCTCTGAAAGTTGTGTTAAATGTGTGGGCTCTCATGTTCTCAAGGGAAGTGCAGAGACACACACCCCAGAGCCTGGGATCAACTTCCTGATGGAACGTAGCTTGACATATGTTATTTATTTTGGAAAAAATATATTATACTTTGCTCATCTCTAGTTTTGTTCATTTCTCTGCTTTTCTCTTTAGCAAATCAAACTGGCAGTGAAGCACCTGAGCATTTGCCCTGGGATCTGAAAACTGGTAGATGATGTAAGATTGGTGATGCCTATTAGAAATAATATTTACCTGATTGACATGACTATATTCCAATTGTGGTCTTAATATAATTGAGATTATTGAACAAGCATTCTAATAGGTGCACACAAAATGAAGGGATTTTTGCACATATACATTGCATACATTGCATTTAGGGTGCGTGTGCATGTGTGCTGAGGCTAAGAGACATTAAGAAACCAGCCCAGGTGGGGTGCCTGGGTGGTGTGGGTTAAAGCCTCTGCTTTCGGCTCAGGTCATGATCTCAGGGTCCTGGGATCGAACCCCGCATCAGACTCTGCTCAGCAGGGCGCCTGCTTCCTCCTCTCTCTCTCTCTGCCTGCCTCTCCACCTACTTGTAATCTCTGTCTGTCCAATAAATAAATAAAATCTAAAAAAAAAGAAAGAAAGAAAGAAACCAGCCCAGGGTCACACAGCCAGTAACTGCCGGAGCCACCATTCTTTGCTCATTTCTTTAATTCTCTGCTCCTTTTTTTTTTAAATTTCTTTTCAGTGTAACAGTATTCATTGTTTTTTCACCACACCCAGTGCTCCATGCAATCCGTGCCCTCCCTAATACCCACCACCTGGTTCCCCCAACCTCCCACCCCCCGCCCCTTCAATCAAACACTCTTCCTCCCCCTTCTGTAATTAAGTAGAAGAGCCAGGTCTTTGAGACACGTTTTAGTGTTTGAAAGAGGATCTGCACTCAGTATCTCCTCAACCATCAGCTCAGATGTCCGCCATCACTCCTTCCTACAGCCTACAGTTTGCAGATGACCATCACATACCTTCAATTATAGGCAACCAATATTACTGTACCTAAAAAGGAGAGAAGACTTTTCCTTTCATTGTCCTAATATGAGAAATGAAGTCATTTCAGCCATGTATGTGGTGGGGGAACTTGATCTGAGACCAAGTCTTCAGATGCTCTTGTCACAGACCCAATGCTCCCCATTGCTGTGGGGGAGAGTGGCTAACAGAGTTCAGATTTCCATACGCCTGGAGGAGGAAACTGCCATTAACACGCAGGGCTGCATATCCAGGAGTAGATTCTTATTCTAGACCAGGGGGTTTCTCAGGGACACTAGGACATTAGGAGGATGGAGGTGACCTCACTCCCCTACTGAGGCTGCTGATCATTGACAGTTGCTGAGTGGGACTTCAGTCAAGACCTCTGGCTTCTCTGGGGTGAGCTGTAGGGGGAATGATGTGGGCGCAGTGCTGCGGCATCAGGGGCAAGCCACCAGGATGAGAACCTTCACCTTGTATTTAAATGGCACTGTAACCTATACCCAACCATGAAGCTTTAACCTAAGATTTGAGACGGAATCCGTGCCTGGGCTTGCTGTTACTGCTGACACAACATACCCTCCCATGTTAGAGTTACCTGAACGGAGAGTCAGTTTAAGTCAGCATCCACTGGGGGATGATTACACAGCAGGCCGCTGTTTACTGGGTGCTTACTATGTGTCTGAAACAGATAAAACTGTAAACAGTGTCTTATAAATGCTATTATTACCCTCTTTCACATTTAAGGCTGCTGGCCTCAGATCAAATGTAAGGCTGCAGAACTCTCACATGGCAACCTCCAGATTCTGAGGACACCTGCACCTGAACACTTAACCAGACTACCCTACTCCCAAAGTGTAAAGATGGATAGTGCTAAAGGCCACAGAGAGAAATATTTAGGGCTCTGAGTGCATTATCAGAACACTCAGCTCACCTAGCCCGGTGGCCCCAGTGGCACTTAAGGAAGCTCAAACTTAAAGTGAGTGACTGGGTTCTGGTCTGAGTCAAGAGGAACATCAGAAAGTGAGACTGTTCATTCAAAGGTGTGCATGCACACACACACACACACACACTCCAACACACATATTGTTGGATGATTTGCTCTTCCCTCTTACATGCCCTAGATGTAGATTGTCACGATGCAAATCTATGTCACACAAAGTTCCCAAATAAACATACTGTCATATATACAAAACACTCACAATGCACAGAATCATACAAAGCACTGACAAACAACATATAACAGAAATGCAGACATACAGGTACTTTCAGACAGTCACAGATATTCAAATCAGGACACACAGAATCACACAAAAAAATATACAGACAATATAGATGTAATCCCTAAAGCACACACATTGCTCAAAGATTTCTAGTCTTGACTGATTGATGCACATCCAGGTAGAAATTTTCTTTGTGTGTCAGTGACACACAGGAATAGAAACTTACAGAACACATGCACCTAGTCTCATATTACACACACACACACACACTTACAGGGGCAGAATCCTGGCCCCTTCTGTCCTAATGCTAGTCTTCCGTAAGCTCAAATACCTTCTGTTCTGGGCTGTTAGGTTAGTCCTTGCTTTCTGTCCAAGAGATCCAGGAGCCAAAGGATGACATACTGCCTTCCAGGCCTGAGGACCTTTACAGACTGTCTATTTACCAGCAACAGAACCATGGGCAGAAGGTTATTATTTCAGAGCATAAAGAAAACACAGGGGGAAAGACACTAAAGTATCTTCAATAAAGAAACAGACATCGTGATCTAATTGAAAAAATTCCTGCTGGCCTCCTGGGGAGAAGCCTGTGCAGGGGCCAGAGGGGCTGAGCCCCTGGAGCACTGGGAACCATGTCTCAGATGTCAGTGACACTGTAGGCTCCCTTCTGTCTGATCTAGTGGTTCTCTTTAGCAGGAGGGCTGAAGTCTTTCTGGGCCTCTTATGTATACACAGAGATAGAGGAAGTCTGTCCCACACAAAACCCTGAACAGATGTGTACAGTAACTTTATTCATAATTGCCCAAATTTGGAAGAAACCAAGATGCCGTTTAGCAGATGAGTGAGTGCCATGGGCATCTGGATGGAGATTCACAGGGTGCCTATCAAGATAGCAGTCTTTCCTGGATGCTATAACAGAATACCACAGACTGAGTGACTTATAAACAACAGAAATTTATTTCTCACAATTGGGAGGTTGGCAGATTGAGTGTGTAGTTTGGACCTGCTCCCTATTTCTTTTTTTTTTTTTTTAATTTCTTTTCAGCTTAACAGTATTCATTGTTTTTTCACCACACCCAGTGCTCCATGCAATCTGTGCCCTCCCCAATACCCACCACCTGCCTCCCCCAACCTCCCACCTCCTGCCCCTTCAAAACCCTCAGGTTGATTTTCACAGTCCATAGTCTCTCATGGTTCACCTCCCCTTCCAATTTCCTCAACTCCCTTCTCCTCTCCATCTACCCTTGTCCTCCGTGTTATTTGTTATGCTCCACAAATAAGAGAAACCATATGATACTTGACTCTCTCTGCTTGACTTATTTCACTCAGCATAATCTCTTCCAGTCCCGTCCATGTTGCTACAAAAGTTGGGTATTCGTCCTTTCTGATGGAGGCATAATACTCCATGGTGTATATGGACCACATCTTCCTTATCCATTCGTCCGTTGAAGGGCATCTTGGTTCTTTCCACAGTTTGGCGACCGTGGCCATTGCTGCTATAAACATTGGGGTACAGATGGCCCTTCTTTTCACTACATCTGTATCTTTGGGGTAAATACCCAGTAGTGCAATTGCAGGGGCATAGGGAAGCTCTATTTTTAATTTCTTGAGGAATCTCCACACTGTTCTCCAAAGTGGCTGCACCAGTTTGCATTCCCACCAACAGTGTAAGAGTGTTCCCCTTTCTCCACATCCTCTCCAACACACATTGTTTCCTGTCTTGCTAATCTTGGCCATTCTAACTGGTGTAAGGTGGTATCTCAATGTGGTTTTAATTTGAATTTCCCTGATAGCTAGTGATGATGAACATTTTTTCATGTGTCTGATAGCCATTTGTATGTCTTCATTGGAGAAGCGTCCGTTCATATCTTCTGCCCATTTTTTAATATGATTGTCTGTTTTGTGTGCGTTGAGTTTGGGGAGTTCTTTATAGGTCCTGGATATCAACCATTTGTCTGTACTGTCACTTGCAAATATCTTCTCCCATTCCGTGGGTTGTCTCTTTGGGTTTTTTTGTTTGTTTGTTTTCTGTTTTTTGTTTTTTATTTTCATTGTAACAGTATTCATTGTTTTTTCGCCACACCCAGTGCTCCATGCAATCTGTGCCCTCCCTAATACACACCACCTGGTTCCCCCAACCTCCCACCCCCCCCGCCCCTTCAAAACCCTCAAGTTGTTTTTCACAGTCCATAGTCTCTCATGGTTCACCTCCCCTTCAAATTTCCCTCAACTCCCTTCTCCTCTCCATCTACCCTTGTCCTCCATATTGTTTGTTATGCTCCACAAATAAGTGAAACCATATGATACTTGACTCTCTCTGCTTGACTTATTTCACTCAGCATAATCTCTTCCAGTCCCGTCCATGTTGCTACAAAAGTTCGGTATTCATCCTTTCTGATGGAGGCATAATACTCCATGGTGTATATGGACCACATCTTTCTTATCCATTCATCCGTTGAAGGGCACCTTGGTTCTTTCCACAGTTTGGCGACCGTGGCCATTGCTGCTACAAACATTGGGGTACAGGTGGCCCTTCTTTTCACTACATCTGTATCTTTGGGGTAAATACCCAGTAGTGCAATTGCGGGGTCATAGGGAAGCTCTATTTTTAACTTCTTGAGGAATCTCCACACTGTTCTCCAAAGTGGCTGCACCAACTTGCATTCCCACCAACAGTGTAAGAGTGTTCCCCTTTCTCCACATCCTCTCCAACACATGTTGTTTCCTGTCTTGCTAATTTTGGCCATTCTAACTGGTGTAAGGTAGTTTCTCAATGTGGTTTTAATTTGAATTTCCCTGATGGCTAGTGATGATGAACATTTTTTCATGTGTCTGATAGCCATTTGTATGTCTTCATTGGAGAAGTGTCTGTTCATATCTTCTGCCCATTTTTTAATATTGTCTGTTTTGTGTGTATTGAGTTTGAGGAGTTCTTTATAGATCCTGGATATCAACCTTTTGTCTGTACTGTCATTTGCAAATATCTTCTCCCATTCCGTGGGTTGCCTCTTTGTTTTTTTGACTGTTTCCTTCGCTGTGCAGAAGCTTTTGATCTTGATGAATTCCCAAAAGTTCATTTTCGCTTTTGTTTCCTTTGCCTTTGGAGACATGTCTTGAAAGAAGTTGCTGTGGCTGATATCAAAGAGGTTACTGCCTATGTTCTCCTCGAGGATTCTGATGGATTCCTGTCTCACGTTGAGGTCTTTTATCCATTTTTAGTTTATCTTTGTGTACGGTGTAAGAGAACGGTCGAGTTTCATTCTTCTACATATAGCTGTCCAGTTTTCCCAGCACCATTTATTGAAGAGACTGTCTTTTTTCCACTGGATATTTTTTCCTGTTTGTTGAAGATTATTTGACCATAGAGTTGAGAGTCCATATCTGGGCTCTCTACTCTGTTCCACTGGTCTATGTGTCTGTTTTTATGCCAGTACCATGCTGTCTTGGTGATCACAGCTTTGTAGTAAAGCTTGAAATCAGGTAACATGATGCCGCCAGTTTTATTTTTGTTTTTCAACATTTCCTTAGCGATTCGGGGTCTCTTCTGATTCCATACAAATTTTAGGATTATTTGCTCCAGCTCTTTGAAAAATACCAGTGGAATTTTGATTGGAATGGCATTAAAAGTATAGATTGCTCTAGGCAGTATAGACATTTTAACAAGGTTTATTCTTCTGATCCAAGAGCATGGAATGGTCTTCCATCTTTTTGTGTCTTCTTCAATTTCTTTCATGAGTGTTCTATAGTTCCTCGAGTACAGATCCTTAACCTCTTTGATTAGGTTTATTCCGAGGTATCTTATGGTTCTTGGTGCTATAGTAAATGGAATCGATTCTCTAATTTCCCTTTCTGTATTTTCATTGTTAGTGTATAAGAAAGCCACTGATTTTTGTACATTGACTTTGTATCCTGCCATGTTACTGAATTGATGTATGAGTTCTAGAAGTTTGGGGGTGGAGTCTTTCAGGTTTTCCATATAAAGAATCATGTCATCTGCGAAGAGAGAGAGTTTGACTTCTTCCTTGCCAATTTGGATACCTTTTATTTCTCTTTGTTGTCTGATTGCTGTTGCTAGGACTTCTAATACTATGTTGAACAAGAGTGGTGAGAGTGGGCATCCTTGTCGTGCTCCTGATCTCAACAGGAAGGCTGCAAGCTTTTTCCCATTGAGGATGATATTTGCTGTGGGTCTTTCATAGATAGATTTTATGAAGTTCAGGAATAAGCTAAGCAACCTAGGTGAAATGGATGCATTCCTGGAAAACTATAAACTCCCAAAATTGAACCAGGAAGAAATTGACAACCTGAATAGACCGATATCTAGTAACAAGATTGAAGCAGTGATCAAAAGTCCTCAAAAAAGAAGAGCCCAGGACCTGACGGATTCCCTGGGGAATTCTATCAAACTTTAAAAGAAGAAATAACACCTATTCTCCTGAAGCTGGTTCAAAAATTGAAGCAGGAGGAAAATTTCCAGACTCTTTTTATGTAGCCAGCATTACCCTGATCCCCAAACCAGGCAACGACCCTACCAAAAAGGAGAATTTCAGACCAATATCACTGATGAATATGGATGCTAAGATTCTCAACAAGATCCTAGCAAACAGGATCCAACAGCACATTAAAAAGATTATCCACCATGACCAGGTGGGATTCATCCCTGGGTTACGAGGATGGTTCGACATTCACAATTCAATCAATGTGATAGAACAAATCAATAAGAGAAGAGAGAAGAACCACATGGTCCTCTCAATTGATGCAGAAAAAGCATTTGACAAAACCCAGCATCCGTTCCTGATTAAAATGCTTCAAAGTATAAGGATAGAGGGACCTGCTCCCTATTTCATAGACAACCATCTTCTGGTTGTGTCCTCATGTGATGGAAGCAAGGGTGCTCTCTAGGATCACTTTTATAATCCCATTCATGAGGGAACCAACCTCATGACCTGATCACCTCCCAAAGGCTCCATCCCCAAATACCATCACATTGGTGACTAGGTTTCAACATATCAATTTTGAAGGACACATTCAGTCTATAGCATATATTAAATAAGCAGCAGATTAGAACAATTCCTTCTGAGCATTTCACATTATTTCAGTTGCTTTGAATTGTTTCCCATTTCATGTTAAACTAGGTAATACTGCTACCAAGATGACTTACCTAGTTTTCCTTTTCTCTGAATTTTTGGATGTAATTTTAAAGGCTAGTTTCTACATTTTTTTTTTTCAAAATAAGAAACTTTAGAAGTCCTTTCACTTCTTTCTCGGCATTATTTCAACATTAAGTTTTTTTGTTTCCAAGACTTCTGGATTTTGGCTTCTTGTTAGGTTAAGCCATGTGAAACCTGAGATCAAGATTCTCTCCTCCCTGCCAGGTTAGGGCTTGATTTGCCTACATTCTTCTCTGTATGACTAGCTCGTTCAAGTGGACTCTTGCTTACAGCTAGAACACTCATGGCATGTCTAACAGTGCTTTTGCTTCTCCATAGTTTTGTTCAGAACTGTGGTTAGTAACTGCTTCTCACCATCTGAGCATATAAGCACTCAGAACTCTACATAATAAAATAATTGATACCAGGCATTGCCCTTAATACAGACTCTCAAAATAGAATCCTGGGATGGAGTTGCTCATATCTTTGAAAAACATTATATCACTTTCATGACAGGAGGGACAATTGAAGACTTCTAATCTTCGGGATATAGTAACATTCCATATCTTTAAATTATCACTGGTTGTGGCTGGAAATGGAAAAGAGATAGAAGGCAAAGCATCAGAAGATCTAGTGACCATGGCATAGAGATACTAAGGCAATAACAATCATCACAGTGTTTAGTGTTTATGGAGTGGGATAGTTGATTCTTCTGTCCAAACAGTGTGACCAAAAAAGCAAAAAACCTAAGGCTTTAAATAAGGACAAGCATCAGAGGGCATCTAGATCACCATAAATAGAAACCTTTCTCAGGGTAGCTGTGGCTGAGAATCAGGCCAAAAGCACATTGTAAAGGACTGTCATGTTAAAATGTGAATTAAATGCTGATACCCCCAGTTTTCTCACACTAATATAAAGGCATTGGTTGTAAAGAAGTAAAGTGAAGAATATTAATTCTTGCCTCATAAAAATCTTGGAAGAAAGGCTTTTAAGTTATTTCATGTTATCATGATGTGGTGGTTTCCTTAGATTTTTTAAGTAGATGTTATTTATCAGATTTTGTTCCATTTTATGAGAGTTTTATTATAAGCAGGTGCTGAATATATTGAACAGGTTTTTGCACTTGTTGAGATAATTATATAATCATAATAGTTTTGTGTTATTGTGATGAGTTACATTGATTTTTCCCTAATATTTAGTCATTATTACATATTTGAATGCATCCCACTTGATCATGTTATATTACTCTTTTTATGTATTGCTAGATTTTTCTAATACTTTGGTATGACATTTGCATTCATGTTCAAGAGACAAGTTTATCTGTAATTTTCCTTTGCCAAGGCTATGTTGGACTCATAAAATAAGTTGGGATGTGTGTTTTTTTTTGCTATTGAGTTGTATGAGTTCTTCACATAATTTTGGAATTAACACCTTATCAGACATATGATTTGCAAACATTTTCTCCCATTCAATATGTTGCCTTTCATTGTGTTTATGGTTTCCCTTGCTATGCAGATGTTTTTTTAGTTTGATGTATATTCTTATTTTCATTGCCTTTTCTTTTGGTGTCAAATCCAAAAAATTTATCACAAAGACCAATGTCAAAGAGCTTATCACCAGGAGTTTTGTGGACTCATGTCTTATGTCTAAGTCTTTTTTTTTTTCTTTTTTTTATGATTTATTTCTCTTCAGCATAACAGTATTCATTATTTTTTCACCACACCCAGTGCTCCATGCAATACGTGCCCTCCCCAGTACCCACCACCGGGTTCCCCCAACCTCCCACACCCTGCCGCTTCGAAACCCTCAGGTTGCTTTACAGAGTCCATAGTCTCTCATGGTTCACCTCCCCTTCCAATTTCCCTCAACTCCCTTCTCCTCTCCATCTACCCTTGTCCTCCATATTGTTTGTTATGCTCCACAAATAAGTGAAACCATATGATACTTGACTCTCTCTGCTTGACTTATTTCACTCAGCATAATCTCTTCCAGTCCCGTCCATGTTGCCACAAAAGTTCAGTATTTGTCCTTTCTGATGGAGGCATAATACTCCATAGTGTATATAGACCACATCTTCCTTATCCATTTGCCCGTTGAAGGGCATCTTGGTTCTTTCCACAGTTTGGCGACCGTGGCCATTGCTGCTACAAACATTGGGGTACAGATGGCCCTTCTTTCCACTACATCTTTATCTTTGGGGTAAATACCCGGTAATGCAATTGCAGGGTCATAGGGAAGCTCTATTTTTAATTTCTTGAGGAATCTCCACGCTGTTCTCCAAAGTGGCTGCACCAACTTGCATTCCCACCAACAGTGAAAGAGTGTTCCCCTTTCTCCACATCCTCTCCAACACACGTTGTTTCCTGTCTTGCTAATTTTGGCCATTCTAACTGGTGTCAGGTGGTATCTTAATGTGGTTTTAATTTGAATCTCCCTGATGGCTAGTGATGATGGAAGACCATTCCATGCTCTTGCATCAGAAGAATAAACATTGTTAAAATGTCTATACGGCCTGGAGCAATCTATACTTTTAATGCCATTCCGATCAAAATTCCACCAGTATTTTTCAAAGAGCTGGAGCAAATAATCCTAAAATTTGTATGGAATCAGAAGAGACCCCGAATCGCTAAGGAAATGTTGAAAAACAAAAATAAAACTGGCGTCATCACGTTACCTGATTTCAAGCTTTGCTACAAAGCTGTGATCACCAAGACAGCATGGTACTGGCATAAAAACAGACACATAGACCAGTGGAACAGAGTACAGAGCCCAGATATGGACCCTCAACTCTATGGTCAAATAATCTTCGACAAAACAGGAAAAAATATCCAGTGGAAAAAAGACAGTCTCTTCAATAAATGGTGCTGGGAAAACTGGACAGCTATATGTAGAAAAATGAAACTCGACCATTCTCTTACACCGTACACAAAGATAAACTCGAAATGGATAAAAGACCTCAACGTGAGACAGGAATCCATCAGAATCCTCAAGAACATAGGCAGTAACCTCTTTGATATCAACCACAGCAATTTCTTTCAAGATATGTCTCCAAAGGCGATAGAAACAAAAGCGAAAATGAACTTTTGGGACTTCATCAAGATCAAAAGCTTCTGCACAGCAAAAGAAATTGTCAACAAAACAAAGAGGCAACCCACGGAATGGGAGAAGATATTTGCAAATGACAGTACAGACAAAAGTTTGATATCCAGGATCTATAAAGAACTCCTCAAACTCAATACACACAAAACAGACAATCATTTTAAAAAATGGGCAGAAGATATGAGCAGACACTTCTTCAATGAAGACATAAAAATGGCTATCAGACACATGAAAAAATGTTCATCATCACTAGCCATCAGGGAGATTCAAATTAAAACCACATGAGATACCACCTTACACCAGTTAGAATGGCCAAAATTAGCAAGACAGGAAACAACGTGTGTTGGAGAGGATGTGGAGAAAGGGGAACCCTCTTACACTGTTGGTGGGAATGCAAGTTGGTGCAGTCACAGTTAGATCTTTCATTCATTTTTAATTTATTTTTCTGTATGGTGTAACTAAGTAGTCCAGTTCCATTTTTTTTTTTTTTTTTTTTTTTGCATGTTGCTGTCTGGTTTTCCTAGTACCGTTTGTGAAGAGACCATCTTTTTTTTCCCCCATTGGATATTCTTTCCTGCTTTGTCAAAACCCATATATTTGTGGGTCCACTTCTGGATTTTCTATTCTGTTCTATTGATCTATGTATCTATTTCTGTGTCAGTGTCATACTGTCTTGATCATACAAAATATTAGCAAAGTGAATTCAACAATACATTAAATGGATCATAAACCGTGATCAAAGCAGCATTTATTCCAAGGAGACAAGAATGATTCAACCTTCAAAAATCAATCAATGTGACATGCCACGTTAATAAAATAAAGCATAAAATCATATGATCATGTCAATAGATGCATAAAAGGCATTTGACAAAATTCAACATTAATTCGTGATTTAAAAAAATCTCTTTATAAAGCAGGTATAGAGAAAACACACCTCAACATAATAAAGGCCATATATACAAACCCACAGCTAACATCATACTCAATGGGAAAAAGCTGAAAACTTCCTTTGGGACTAGGAACAGGACAAGGATGCTAACTCTCACCACTTATATAGTATTGGAAGTCCTAGCCAGAGCAATTAGGCAAGAAAAAGGCATCCAGACTCCAAGAGAAAAAGTAAAACTGTCACTATTGACAGATAACACGATATTTTATATATATATATATATATATATATATATATATATATATATATATATAAAGCCCTAATGATGTATTTTATGGTGACTAACATAACACAATTAAAAAATAAGGACTCTACCCAAAAGCTATAGGAACCAATAAATTAATTTGGTAAGGGTGCATGATACAAAATCAAAATACAAAAACTTTATTGTGTTTCTATACACTAATATTAAGTTATTGGAAAAAGAAAATTGTTAAAAGCCCCATTTATAATTGCATCAAAAGAATAAAATACCTAGGAATCAATTTAAGCAAAAAGGTGAAAGATCTGTACACTGAAAACTGTAAGACACTGATGAAAGAAATTTAAGAAGACACAAATAAATGGAAATATATTTTGTGCTCATGGATTGGAAGAATCAATATTGCTAAAATGTCCATGCTTGCCAAAGCAATATATTTTTTGTTTTGTTTTTTAAATATATATATTTTTAAATTTTTATTTATTTATTTGAGAGAGAGAGAGTGAACCAGAGGGAGAGGGAGAGAGAATCTGAAGCAGAAGCAATGCATAGATTTAATGCAATCCCAATAGCTTTTTCACAGTACTAGAAGAAAGAATCTTAGAATTAGTGTAGAACCACAAAAGATCTTGAATAGCCAAAGAAATCTTGAGAAAGAACAAACCTGGAGGCCTCACATTTCATGATATCAAACTGTTACAAAGCTATGATTGGCATAAAAATAGACACAGGTCAATGGAACAGAATAGAAAGTCTGGAAACTAACCCATGTATATTTGACCAGTTAATTTATGATGAAGGTGCCAAGACCAAAAGATGGGGAAGGGACAGTCTCTTCAATATACAGCGTTGGGAAAACTGGGCAGCTACATGCAAAAGAATGAAAATGGATCACTATCTTACACCATATGCAAAAATTAACTCAAATAAGACTTAGACATAAGCCATTTGTATGTCTTCATTGGAGAAGTGTCTGTTCATATCTTCTGCCCATTTTTTAATATGATTGTCTGTTTTGTGTATGTTGAGTTTGAGGAGTTCTTTATAGATCCTGGATATCAACCTTTTGTCTGTACTGTCATTTGCAAATATCTTCTCCCATTCCGTGGGTTGCCTCTTTGTTTTGTTGACTGTTTCTTTCGCTGTGCAGAAGCTTTTCATCTTGATGAAATCCCCAAAGTTCCTTTTCGCTTTTGTTTCCATCACCTTTGGAGACATATCTTGAAAGAAGTTGCTGTGGCATAATTTTTTAAAAAGGATGCAGAGAAAGGGGAACCCTCTTGCACTGTTAGTAGGAATGCACACTGGTGCAGCCACTATGGAAAACAGCATGGAGGTTCCTCAAAAAGTTAAAAATAGAACTACTCAGTAATCCAGCAATTGTACTTCTAAGTATCACTGAAAGGATGTAAAAATATTTATTCGAATGGACATATGCACCTCAATATTTATAGCAGCATAATCAACAATAGCCAAATTATGGAGAGAGCCCAAAGGTCTATTGACTGATGAATGGATAAAGAAAATGTGGTGTATTTGGAGAACAGTGTGGAGATTCCTCAGAAATTAAAAATAGAGCTTCCCTATGACCCTGCAATTGCACTACTGGGTATTTACTCCAAAGATACAGATGTAGTGAAAAGAAGGGCCATCTGTACCCCAATGTTCATAGCAGCAATGGCCATGGTCGCCAAACTGTGGAAAGAACCAAGATGCCCTTCAACGGGCAAATGGATAAGGAAGATGTGGTCCATATACACCATGGAGCATTATGCCTCCATCAGAAAGGATGAATACCCAACTTTGGTAGCAACATGGACGGGACTGGAAGAGATTATGCTGAGTGAAATAAGTCAAGCAGAGAGAGTCAAGTATCATATGGTTTCACTTATTTGTGGAGCATAACAAATAACATGGAGGACATGGGGATAGGGAGAGGAGAAGGGGGTTGAGGGAAATTGGAAGGGGACATGGGCCATGAGAGTCTATGGACTCTGAAAAACAACCTGAGGGTTTTGAAGGGGCAGGGAGTGGGAGGTTGGGGGAGCCAGGTGGTGGGTATTAAGGAGGGCACGTATTGCATGGAGTACTGGGTGTGGTGCAAGAAACAATGAATACTGTTATGCTGAAAAGAAATAAAAAAAGAAAAGAAAAGAAAATGTGGTGTATATCTACAGTGGAATATTACTCAGCCTTAAAAAGTGAAATCTTGCCATTTGCAATGACATTGTTGGAGCTAGAAAGAATTATGTGAAATAAGTCAGTCAGAGAAATAAAATACCATAAGAATTCACTCATATATAGAACTTAAGAAATACAACAAATGAACATGGCAGGGGGTGGGGAAGAAAGGCAAACCAGGAAACAGACTCTTAACTATAGAGGACACACTGATGGTCACCAGAGGAGAGATGGGCAGGGGGATGGGTGACATAGGTGATGGGGATTGAGGAGGGCACTCGTTGTGATGAGCACCAGGTATTGTATCTAAGTGTTGAATCACTAAATTCTACATGTGAAACTGATATTGTACTGTATGTTAACTAGCAGGATTTTAAATAAAAACTTGGGAAAAAATTAAAGCATTGGGTATTATATGCAACTAATGAGTCGTTGAACATTACACCAAAAACCAAAGATGTATTATATGTTGGTAAAAAATTTTTACCCCAAAGATACAGATGTAGTGAAAAGAAGGGCCATCTGTACCCCAATGTTTATAGCAGCAATGGCCACGGTCGCCAAACTGTGGAAAGAATCAAGATGCCCTTCAACGGATGAATGGATAAGGAAGATGTAGTCCATATACACTATGGAGCATTATGCCTCCATCAGAAAGGATGAATACCCAACTTTTGTAGCAACATGGACGGGACGGGAAGAGATTATGCTGAGTGAAATAAGTCAAGCAGAGAGAGTCAAGTATCATATGGTTTCACTTATTTGTGGAGCATAACAAATAATATGGAGGACAAGGGTAGATGGAGAGGAGAAGGGAGTTGAGGGAAATTGGAAGGGGAGGTGAACCATGAGAGACTATGGACTCTGAAAATCAACCTGAGCGTTTTGATGGTGGGGGGGTGGAAGGTTGGGGGAGCCAGGTGGTGGGTATTGGGGAGGGCACAGATTGCATGGAGCACTGGGTGTGGTGAAAATCAATGAATACTGTTATGCTGAAAAGAAATAAAAAACTAAAAAAAAATTTTAAAAATAAAAAATAAGCCATAGGTCAAGGAAAAAAAATCAACGGAAATTTAGAAAATACTTCCAACTGACAACACATTCAAAATGAGAACGGGACATATTAAAGTTTGTAAGATAAACCAACAGGATAGCTTAGAGGGAAATTTATAGCACTAAATGCCTGTATTAGAAAAGAATGAAGGTCTCATATCAGTCACCTAAAATTTCACCTTAAGAAACTAGAAAGAGAAGAGTAAATTAAACTCAAAGTAGGGAAATATAGTAAATATAGTAGGAAACAATAAAAAGAAAAGCAGAAATCAGTGAAATAAAAAGCAGAAAAACAATATGTAATAGCAATAACACCAAAAGTTGGTTATTTGAAAAAAATTATAAAATTGATAAACCAGACTGATAAAGAAAAAGAAAGAAAAGGCACCCATTACTATTACCAAGAATAAGGGGAAGAAGGGCAGCGTTACGAAAGCGTTTAAGGAAATCTTTGGTGAATTTTGAGGGTGATGGATATGTTTGTGATCTTGAGTGTGATGATAACTTCAGAGGTGTACATCATAATATGTTAGGTTGAACCTTAAAAACTGTATGTCAGTTACATCCCAATAAAACTGTAAGTGAAAGCAAAGAAATAAGAAAGAAGCAGGAGTCCCTTTGAACAACTGAGCTATTTCCATTGAGATCTTTTCCTAATTATCTTAATTGCAATAACCTTCACACCAGAGAAAACTTTCCACACAAGTCTATTTCACAGAAAAAATTAACATGGAAAGACTATTTTTCTTCATCTTCATTTTTTCAGAGCATTTTCCTTCAGAAGAATAAGCTTTTTGCACCCAGTCACAGTCTAAAGAATGGGAGACCAGAGTGACATCTGTTCTATTCCAATGTGTCCCAAAGGAATGATTCTTTATAGCTGATCCATGTTTCATCATCTACAAGGCTTTTAAGGAGAATAGGTTCTTTCATCTGTGTTGGAAAATTTTGGCAGCATATTCTTCCTGGGTTATATCCTATCGGTTACCTATAACGATTCCCAGCATAGGTGTAGTTGTTTACTTTCAGTTGATTCAGTTACATTTGTTTCTCTGAATCAGTTAATCCAAGTGTTCTCAACCTCAGCTGCACATTAGAATCACCTGCCAGAAGTTTTGTAGTATGTTTAGATTTTGGGAAACTGTAAGAAGCATCTAACTAGTCATCTACTCCATTAAGTAAGCCAACATTCTGCATTTCCCTATCTTAAACTTTGTACCTAAGTTGAAATTTTGTAACTCTAGAAAAAATCGTTTTAAGAATTGAGAGTGAAACTAAGAAGAAAATTGCTAAAATATGGATTATCATTACTTTTTAAAAAATATTATTATTTTTTATTGTGTTATGTTAGTCACCATACAGTACATTAGTTTTTTTAAAAATTTTGTTTTGTTTGCGATTTTTAAAAAATATCTTTTCAGTGTAACAGAATTCATTGTTTTTGCACCACACCCAGTGCTCCATGCAATCCATGCCCTCCTTAATACCCACCACCTGGTTCCCCCAACCACCCACCCCCCCCTTCAAAACCCTCAGGTTGTTTTTCACAGTCCATAGTCTCTCATGGTTCACCTCCCCTTCCAATTTCCCTCAACTCCCTTCTCCTCTCCATCTCCCCATGTCCTCCATGTTATTTGTTATGCTCCACAAATAAGTGAAACCATATGATACTTGACTCTCTCTGCTTGACTTATTTCACTCAGCATAATCTCTTCCAGTCCCGTCCATGTTGCTACCAAAGTTGGGTATTCATCCTTTCTGATGGAGGCATAATGCTCCATGGTGTATATGGACCACATCTTCCTTATCCATTTGCCTGTTGAAGGGCATCTTGGTTCTTTCCACAGTTTGGCGACCGTGGCCATTGCTGCTATAAACATTGGGGTACAAATGGCCCTTCTTTTCACTACATCTGTATCTTTGGGGTAAATACCCAGTTGTGCAATTGCAGGGTCATAGGGAAGCTCTATTTTTAATTTCTTAAGGAATCTCCACACTGTTCTCCAAAGTGGCTGCACCAACTTGCATTCTCACCAACAGTGTAAGAGGGTTCCCCTTTCTCCACATCCTCTCCAACACACGTTGTTTCCTGTCTTGCTAATTTTAGCCATTCTAACTGGTGTAAGGTGGTATCTCAATGTGGTTTTAATTTGATTTTCCCTGATGGCTAGTGATGATGAACATTTTTTCATGTGTCTGATAGCCATTTGTATGTCTTCATTGGAGAAGTGTCTGTTCATATCTTCTGCCCATTTTTTAATATGATTGTCTGTTTTGTGTGTGTTGAGTTTGAGGAGTTCTTTATAGATCCTGGATATCAACCTTTTGTCTGTACTGTCATTTGCAAATATCTTCTCCCATTCTGTGGGTTGCCTGTTTGTTTTCTTCACTGTTTCCTTTGCTGTGCAGAAGCTTTTGATCAACATAGTATTAGAAGTCCTAGCAACAGCAATCAGACAACAAAGAGAAATAAAAGGTATCCAAATTGGCAAGGAAGAAGTCAAACTCTCTCTCTTCGCAGATGACATGATACTTTATATGGAAAACCCAAAAGACTTCACACCCAAACTACTAGAACTCATACAGCAATTCAGTAACGTGGCAGGATACAAAGTCAACGTACAGAAATCAGTGGCTTTCTTATACACTAACAATGAAAATACAGAAAGGCAAATTAGAGAATCGGTTCCATTTACTATAGCACCAAGAACCGTAAGATACCTCGGAATAAACGTAACCAAAGAGGTAAAGGATCTGTACTCGAGGAACTACAGAACACTCATGAAAGAAATTGAAGAAGACACAAAAAGATGGAAGATGATTGCATGCTCTTGGATAAGAAGAATAAACATTGTCAAAATGTCTATACTGCCTAGAGCAATCTATACTTTTAATGCCATTCCGATCAAAATTCCACTGGTATTTTTCAAAGAGCTGGAGCAAATAATCCTAAAATTTGTATGGAATCAGAAGAGACCCCGAATTGCTAAGGAAATGTTGAAAAACAAAAACAAAACTGGCAGCATCACGTTACCGAGTTTCAACCTTTACTACAAAGCTGTGATCACCAAGACAGCATGGTACTGGCATAAAAACAGACACACAGACCAGTGGAACAAAGTAGAGAGCCCAGATATGGATTCTCAACTCTATGGTCAAATAATCTTCGACAAAGCAAAAAAAAAATATCCAGTGGAAAAATACAGTCTCTTCAATAAATGGTGCTGGGAAAACTGGACAGCTATATATAGAAGAATGAAACTCGACCATTCTCTTACACTGTACACAACAATAAACTCAAAATGGATAAAAAACTTCAACGTGAGACAGGAATCCATCAGAATCCTCGAGGAGAACATAGGCAGTAACCTCTTTGATATCAGCCACAGCAACTTCTTTCAAGATATGTCCCCAAAGCAAAGGAAACAAAAGCAAAAATGAATTTTGGGACTTCATCATTAATTTTTATACAACAATTTTAAGAGTATTCTAATTATCTACACCACTAAGGTTCATAAACACCTGATACAAGTTCATATGAGGTCCACATAAAGACTTGACATATCGAAACCGCAGCACATTTGACAGTTCCAAAATTCTTCAACACAGGCATCAGAAAGGTAAAGAATGAGAAGATACGGCTTATAAAAATGCCTAACAGATCCAAATAGGAAATAAATTTGAAGTCAAATGTCTTTTTCCTTAAAGAGGAAAGCATGGATTTTTTGTGTGTGTAGTCACGCATATAAGACAATACTGTAACTGTTAAGGATAATTCCCACTCCTGATTAAGTTTCATGCTTTGAAGACAATTGAGATAATGGTGCTCCTGTATGTGTGAAGTCTCAAGGCATAAGGAAACCTAAAGAGGCATAAACTAAAGTAAAAAAAAGAAGTTGGTTTATAGGACACAGCAAATACCACTCAATGTGTCTGTGCTTGGTGCTTTAAATGAACTCACTGGGTTTAGGAAGAGCCAGCAGGAAGAACTGTCAAAGCAGGTCACCTGGAAACAGGAAAGTGGAGTGGGTACCAGCAACAAGGATGGTCCTCTGCATAGTAACCCAAAGAGGGATGTCTGACAGTGCCATTTGGTGAACTAAGAACCGAGAAGGGGAGGTGATTGTCACTTGGAGAAAAATATTTCCCACCTAAAAAGTCTCTCCAGAGCCCCTTTCATGTCCCTGTTCCTCAGACTGTAGATGAAGGGGTTCAGCATGGGGGTGACCACTGTGTACATCACTGAAGCAATTATGTCTTTGTCATGGGAGTTGTTTGATGATGGGAAAATGTACAGAACCATGATTGTCCCATAGAATAGAAATACCACGGAGAGGTGGGAGCCACAGGTGGACAAGGCTTTACAGATCCCGCTGGTAAAGGGAACCCTCACGATGGAGACCCCAATGAGGACATGAGGCCAGGATGCCAGCCAGTGGTATGATGATTCCCAGTACCTCCACAGTGAAGTTGACCAGCTCATTGATGAAAGTGTCAGAGCAGGACATTTTGAGCAGAGCAGCAAGGTCACAGAGGAAATGGGGGATAGTGTTATCAGCACAGAAGGACAGCCAGGCCAGGCTGACATTGTGGGACAATGTGGGACATTGCACTGCTACACGAGAATAACCAGGACACAGCCACTAGTGAGATTCACAGGTTTTCTCACATGATGGTGGTATAGTGTAGACAATGGCAGATGGCCACATACCTGTCATATGCCATCACTGTGAGAAGCAGGTTATCAATGCAGCCAAAAAATATGAAAAAATACGTCTGTGTTACACACCCTGCATAGGGAATGGATTGATCCTGAGTATGCATGTTTATCAGCATCTTTGGGACAGTGACAGATGAGAAGGAGACGTCAGCGAAGGCCAGCTGGCTGAGGAAGAAGTACATGGGGTGTGGAGGCGAGAGTCCAGCCTGATGAGCAGGATGATGAGCAAGTTCCCCAGCACGGTTGTCAGGTACATGCCCAGGAACAGGATGAAGAACACTCCCTGCTGCTCTGGCCAGATGGGGAATCCCAGGAGGAGGAACTCAGACACGCTGCTCTGGTTCTCCTTCCTCATTCCCCTCTTCTGTCTACTGGGGGGTGAAGGGATAGGGAAATGTCAGAGACTTTGGAAGTTGATAATAGCCACAATGTGGTTTCTTATTTTCTCCTGAAAACAAAACAGAACAGAACAAAAACTAAAACAAAAAAACTGCTTGGATTTCTGTCATCCACTAGTGTCACCAAAGCACAAGACTGAGCCTCAATGCCCCAAATGATTCCTTTTGGTGGAAATGAAAGCAAAATTATTATTATTTTTTCTAGAGAGGGGGGGAGGAGAGGGGCAGAGAGAGAGGGAGATAGAATCTCAAGCAGGCTCCATGTCCAGCAAGGAACCTGACACAGGGCTCCATCCCACAACCCTGAGATCATGACCTGAGCTGAAATCAACAATCAGATGCTTAACTGACCAAGCCACCCAGGCCCACCAAAGGCAAAATCATTCTTATTTGTTTTTAACCAACCGTGTTCCTGGCATTGTGCTACCAGCTGGAGATACAAGAATAAATAGGACACGCAGGCCATCTTTCCCTAGGATGCTGATCCTCAACAGAACACCTAATAGAGGCCAGACTAAAGGTATGGGTCTATAGCCAGATGGTTCATGTTGAGATCCCAGCTCCACCACTTGCTGGCTATATGACTTATGGAGCTAAATCTCTCTTGGCCACATGTGATGCTTCTGTAATGTAAAGATACCAATATCACACATTCATAAAGGTTAATAAGAGAACTCTAATTCCATACACATTAGCCTCCAAGTACAGTCCTATGTAAAATAAAAACACGAAGTTTTATAGATTATTCTTATGACAAGATAAGTATCCAAATAAAACCAGGATCAAATTCAAGGATTTCATGAAATAACATTATGAGATGGTCAACACGAAGAACCAAGTAGCTGATCTAAAACTTGTGTTAACCTGTCTGAGTGCACACACCCTCAGAGGAGTCCCTGAATTCATTTCCTATCACTGGGGGTAAATTCCCTGGTGGAACTTGACTTAATGCTTGTTCAATTTTTTTGTGAAAAATAAATCTTACTTTAGTTCTCCATCTCTCTCCATCTGTGTCTGGTGCTTGAAGCTGATTCAGGTCTCAGTTTTCATGGGCAGGAAGATACCTGAGACACGAGACCCGGGATCTGAGATGTGAGAAATACTGAAGGACTGGAGGTGTCTATCAGATTTCACAGTTATGTGATTTACCATCACCATTTCCTAGTATCTCCCTAGACCTTCACACTTAGAATACTTGACACTTAAAGAACACTGTGTCAGACAAATATGGGGTTTTTTTTAATGTTTTATTTCTTTTCAACATAACAGTATTCATTGTTTTTTCACCACACCCAGTGCTCCATGCAATCCATGCCCTCCCTAGTACCCACCACCTGGTTCCCCCAACTGACCACCCCCAGCCCCTTTGAAACCCTCAGGTTGTTTTTCAGAGTCCATAGTCTCTCATGGTTCACCTCCTCTTCCAATTTCCCTCAACTCCCTTCTCCTCTCCATCTCCCTATGTCCTCCATGTTATTTGTTATGCTCCACAAATAAGTGAAACCATATGATACTTGACTCTCTCTGCTTGACTTATTTCACTCAGCATAATCTCTTCCAGTCCCGTCCATGTTGCTACAAAAGTTGGGTATTCATCCTTTCTGATGGAGGCATAATACTCCATAGTGTATACAGACCACATCTTACTTATCCATTTGTCCGTTGAAGGGCATCTTGGTTCTTTCCACAGTTTGGCGACCGTGGCCATTGCTGCTATAAACATTGGGGTAGAGATGACCCTTCTTTTCACTACATCTGTATCTTTGGGGTAAATACCCAGTAGTGCAATTGCAGGGTCATAGGGAAGCTCTATTTTTAATTTCTTGAGGAATCTCCACACTGTTCTCCAAAGTGGCTGCACCAACTTGCATTCCCGCCAACAGTGTAAGAGTGTTCCCCTTTCTCCACATCCTCTCCAACACATGTTGTTTCCTGTCTTGCTA
>JAHRIG010000040.1:12203623-12218236 GCA_020311275.1 Eira barbara
GTACCCCAATGTTTATAGCAGCAATGGCCACGGTCGCCAAACTGTGGAAAGAATCAAGATGCCCTTCAACGGATGAATGGATAAGGAAGATGTAGTCCATATACACTATGGAGCATTATGCCTCCATCAGAAAGGATGAATACCCAACTTTTGTAGCAACATGGACGGGACTGGAAGAGATTATGCTGAGTGAAATAAGTCAAGCAGAGAGAGTCAAGTACCATATGGTTTCACTTATTTGTGGAGCATAACAAATAATATGGAGGACAAGGGTAGATGGAGAGGAGAAGGGAGTTGAGGGAAATTGGAAGGGGAGGTGAACCATGAGAGACTATGGACTCTGAAAATCAACCTGAGCGTTTTGATGGTGGGGGGGTGGAAGGTTGGGGGAGCCAGGTGGTGGGTATTGGGGAGGGCACAGATTGCATGGAGCACTGGGTGTGGTGAAAATCAATGAATACTGTTATGCTGAAAAGAAATAAAAAACTAAAAAAAAATTTTAAAAATAAAAAATAAGCCATAGGTCAAGGAAAAAAAATCAACGGAAATTTAGAAAATACTTCCAACTGACAACACATTCAAAATGAGAACGGGACATATTAAAGTTTGTAAGATAAACCAACAGGATAGCTTAGAGGGAAATTTATAGCACTAAATGCCTGTATTAGAAAAGAATGAAGGTCTCATATCAGTCACCTAAAATTTCACCTTAAGAAACTAGAAAGAGAAGAGTAAATTAAACTCAAAGTAGGGAAATATAGTAAATATAGTAGGAAACAATAAAAAGAAAAGCAGAAATCAGTGAAATAAAAAGCAGAAAAACAATATGTAATAGCAATAACACCAAAAGTTGGTTATTTGAAAAAAATTATAAAATTGATAAACCAGACTGATAAAGAAAAAGAAAGAAAAGGCACCCATTACTATTACCAAGAATAAGGGGAAGAAGGGCAGCGTTACGAAAGCGTTTAAGGAAATCTTTGGTGAATTTTGAGGGTGATGGATATGTTTGTGATCTTGAGTGTGATGATAACTTCAGAGGTGTACATCATAATATGTTAAGTTGAACCTTAAAAACTGTATGTCAGTTACATCCCAATAAAACTGTAAGTGAAAGCAAAGAAATAAGAAAGAAGCAGGAGTCCCTTTGAACAACTGAGCTATTTCCATTGAGATCTTTTCCTAATTATCTTAATTGCAATAACCTTCACACCAGAGAAAACTTTCCACACAAGTCTATTTCACAGAAAAAATTAACATGGAAAGACTATTTTTCTTCATCTTCATTTTTTCAGAGCATTTTCCTTCAGAAGAATAAGCTTTTTCCACCCAGTCACAGTCTAAAGAATGGGAGACCAGAGTGACATCTGTTCTATTCCAATGTGTCCCAAAGGAATGATTCTTTATAGCTGATCCATGTTTCATCATCTACAAGGCTTTTAAGGAGAATAGGTTCTTTCATCTGTGTTGGAAAATTTTGGCAGCATATTCTTCCTGGGTTATATCCTATCGGTTACCTATAACGATTCCCAGCATAGGTGTAGTTGTTTACTTTCAGTTGATTCAGTTACATTTGTTTCTCTGAATCAGTTAATCCAAGTGTTCTCAACCTCAGCTGCACATTAGAATCACCTGCCAGAAGTTTTGTAGTATGTTTAGATTTTGGGAAACTGTAAGAAGCATCTAACTAGTCATCTACTCCATTAAGTAAGCCAACATTCTGCATTTCCCTATCTTAAACTTTGTACCTAAGTTGAAATTTTGTAACTCTAGAAAAAATCGTTTTAAGAATTGAGAGTGAAACTAAGAAGAAAATTGCTAAAATATGGATTATCATTACTTTTTTAAAAATATTATTATTTTTTATTGTGTTATGTTAGTCACCATACAGTACATTAGTTTTTTTTTTTTTAAATTTTGTTTTGTTTGCGATTTTTAAAAAATATCTTTTCAGTGTAACAGAATTCATTGTTTTTGCACCACACCCAGTGCTCCATGCAATCCATGCCCTCCTTAATACCCACCACCTGGTTCCCCCAACCACCCACCCCCCCCTTCAAAACCCTCAGGTTGTTTTTCACAGTCCATAGTCTCTCATGGTTCACCTCCCCTTCCAATTTCCCTCAACTCCCTTCTCCTCTCCATCTCCCCATGTCCTCCATGTTATTTGTTATGCTCCACAAATAAGTGAAACCATATGATACTTGCCTCTCTCTGCTTGACTTATTTCACTCAGCATAATCTCTTCCAGTCCCGTCCATGTTGCTACCAAAGTTGGGTATTCATCCTTTCTGATGGAGGCATAATGCCCCATAGTGTATATGGACCACATCTTCCTTATCCATTTGCCTGTTGAAGGGCATCTTGGTTCTTTCCACAGTTTGGCGACCGTGGCCATTGCTGCTATAAACATTGGGGTACAAATGGCCCTTCTTTTCACTACATCTGTATCTTTGGGGTAAATACCCAGTAGTGCAATTGCAGGGTCATAGGGAAGCTCTATTTTTAATTTCTTGAGGAATCTCCACACTGTTCTCCAAAGTGGCTGCACCAACTTGCATTCCCGCCAACAGTGTAAGAGTGTTCCCCTTTCTCCACATCCTCTCCAACACATGTTGTTTCCTGTCTTGATAATTTTAGCCATTCTAACTGGTGTAAGGTGGTATCTCAATGTGGTTTTAATTTGAATCTCCCCAATGGCTAGTGATGATGAACATTTTTTCATGTGTCTGATAGCCATTTGTATGTCTTCATTGGAGAAGTGTCTGTTCATATCTTCTGCCCATTTTTTTTAATATGGTTGTCTGTTTTGTGTGTGTTGAGTTTGAGGAGTTCTTTATAGATCCTGGATATCAGCCTTTTGTCTGTACTGTCATTTGCAAATATCTTCTCCCATTCCGTGGGTTGCCTCTTTGTTTTGTTGACTGTTTCCTTCGCTGTGCAGAAGCTTTTGATCTTGATGAATTCCCAAAAGTTCATTTTCGCTTTTCTTTCTATCGCCTTTGGAGACATATCTTGAAAGAAGTTGCTGTGGCTGATATCAAAGAGGTTACTGCCTATGTTCTCCTCGAGGATTCTGATGGATTCCTGTCTCACGTTGAGGTCTTTTATCCATTTCGAGTTTATCTTTGTGTATGGTGTAAGAGAATGGTCGGGTTTCATTTTTCTACATATAGCTGTCCAGTTTTCCCAGCACCATTTACTGAAGAGACTGTCTTTGTGAAAATGTCTATACTGCCTAGAGCAATCTATACTTTTAATGCCATTCCAATCAAAATTCCACCAATATTTTTCAAAGAGCTGGAGCAAATAATCCTAAAATTTGTATGGAATCAGAAGAGACCCCAAATCGCTAAGGAAATGTTGAAAAACAAAAATAAAAGTGGTGGCATCATGTTACCTGATTTCAAGCTTTACTACAAAGCTGTGATCACCAAGACAGTGTGGTACTGGCATAAAAACAGACACATAGACCAGTGGAACAGAGTAGAGAGCCCAGATATGGACCCTCAACTCTATGGTCAAATAATCTTCGACAAAACAGGAAAAAATATCCAGTGGAAAAAAGACAAATATGATTTTGCACTATTGCCTTACTAAATATTTTTTCACAGTCCTACAAGGTAGGTGTTATCATAACTTTACCACACACATACTCAGGAGGAGTGAGAAACCAGCATGATCACATAGTTAGTAACTGCTATAGTCACAATTCTCCCTCATGTTTTTTTTTTAAATTTATTGGAATCTCTGTTCCTATAACCGTACTCTTCCTTTCTCTCTTTAATTAGACAAAAGAGTCAAGATCTTAAAAAATATTACTTCAGGATTTGAAGGAGTCCTGCCAGATAATTGTGGCCAATGATTCCTACAGCCCTTTAGTTTCTAAAATACTTTCATGTTTCTTCAATTTCTCTCAATCCATCAATGTTTATTTTGTGTCTAAGAAATAGAGAAGACAGTGAGGGTTTTTTCCCTTTCATTTTATTAACAGGGGTAGGGAAATCACTTGCACAATATCACATAGATATTCCATAGTAAAGACTGCTCTCAAGAGTAAATTTGCTCAAAATCTTTTCACTAGAGAGAGAATTTACTGGAGGGGCTGGAATATAAGCCCTGACAGTTGTTTGTTTTCTGTGTTTTGTTTGTTGTAACACAAGTGCCTGGCTTAAGCTTTGTTGAAACATCAATCTCAGAGGCATAGGCTACCTTGAATAAATACTTGGCCAATACACGACCAGATAGACAGCTAAGCCACTTCTCCCCGTGGAGGTTTCCTTGATTTCAACATCCTGCTTGATTTCTATAATGGACCATTTGGACAACTTGTCTCTTCTCTTCCCTGTACTTTATATTTACACTCTTATGCTTTAAATTCACCAATAACACACAGGCCATCAAAACTCTAGACCCCCACTCTCAGCCATAATAAAAGTAGAACCCCAGGCCTGTGCTCTTTCTCTCTACTATGACCTCACTGTGTAGCCTCACATGTGCTATGTGATTTTCAGGTTTTGTAAATAATAAAGCTCTATTTTTCAAATATTCCTGATGGTTGCTGCTGAAAACCATCTTTCAAGCAAAACAAAACCCACAAGGGCCAGTCCAACCACAGCACTTGGGTATCGATAGGCTGAGACTGGTACAAAACAGGAGTGAAACTACAGTCAAATGTTAAAATACCCATATGGTTGGTAGAGGAACTTAACATTCACATTGTTGTATGTCTGACAGTAAATGCTTGTTCCAGACCAGGGAGTTGCTGGGTGCCATTGGCTGGCCTGGTTCAGGGGGCATGAGGAGGGGACAGGTACTTTACCCTTCTGCCGAGGTCTGGCTTCTCACTGAAAGCTTCCAGGTCAGACTTAACTCAGGATCTCAAACATCTCCTGCAGGAGACCCAGGGCATCTAAAGAAACCACACAGCTACAATTTGAAGGGAAGGGAACAATACAGATAAGGTTCTTTGACTTAATCAGCACAATGCATGAAAGAGGTGGGTGGGAAATGCTCAGTATTGAAGAGGGGAAGCTTCTGCCTGGAACTTGGGAGAGAGCCTATGGATGGGCCTGTAAGGGCCTACTTAATCAGAGGGAGCCATATTGTTGCAGTGAACTTAGATTGACCCTGCCCCTCCCAGAGGAACTTCCTTGCAAAGCCTCGGGGAGTGGCCTCGTCTGGGAAGCAGCCTCCTCGGCAGCAGCCTCATCTGGAGCAGTCTCATCCAGAGCGGCCTCGTCCAGAGCGGCCTCTCCAGAGAGCGGCCTCGTCCAGAGCGGGCTCGCCGGGAGCAGCGTCATGGGGAGCAGAGTCTGCGTCATCGAGCAGAGTCTGCGTCATCGGGGCTGTCGTCCCCATAGTCATCCTCATCGTCATCGCCTCTTCGTCGTTGGGAGCGGCCTCATCTGGGGAGCGGCCTCGCGGGGGTCGTCGTGGTCTCCTCTTCGTAAGAGACGGCCCCTACCGGCCACGTTGGTTTCTGATGCTGGCGCGAAATAAAGCTTTGCTTGACTTTCGCTTTGCATCAGTCTCGTTCCTTTGATCACGGACCCTAACATGCCTAACTTTCCTGTCCTTTTACCAGATGGTGTCTCCTGAGTGGTCAGGAAGTATAGAGTCAGGTGTCTCAGCCCCCACGAGCCTATAGTTTACTAAGTGTTTATGATGTGCCTAGTAATCGTTGAGCAGCTTACAGACAGTAGTTTACAGCAATGATCATAATTCCCATTTGATAGCATCAGAGAGGCCACACCCAAGACCACAAAACTATTAAGTGGGAAAAAGACAAAGATTTGAGTGTAAATTTTTGTGATACCAGAAATGAACATTTAGTTTCTGAACTGTGTTACCAAAATTGAAGAGGAGTGTCAAAAATATTGGGCTTGCAGGGGCCCTCCTACTGTATGGAAATCAGTGAAAAATGGCCCCTACCAGTTATTCAAAGTGGGTTTCCTGGGCGGGTTCTGGCCGCAGGCAAGTGAAGAGTCAGAATATGAGAATGTTAAACACAGACACACACAAATGTTTGTATCTTGATTTTAAGTCTCTATTCCACACATCTTCTGTGTGGAGGAAGTTAGGGGGTGAGTCTGTTGTACAAAAAAGCACTCACACACTATCACAGACACATACTTGCCAAAGGGAGATTTATAGACTTCTCCAGCTTATACTTAAACTAGGTAAAAACAGTCAGCATGTGAGTCAGCTCCACACACATCTGTGCAAAACTCACAAACAAAATACACCCTTACATGTATGAACAGCTGCACACACAGGACTATCAAGCACCCAATAGCCCATCCATTGTAGTCACAGGCAGTCACATATATTCAAATTACAAGCAATGTACAAGGTCTTACATACAAGCAACATAAATGCAAATAAAATAGGCATGCACGTGGCTAAGAGTAAATTTCCAGCCTTCTCTGACTTATATATGTCCTAGATGAAGACATTCAGTGCGAAAGTCAGTTATACACACATAAAGTCATACAAAACACATACACAGAACTAGGGAGATTTCGGGGCCCCTTCTGATCTATACCAGTGCTATGAGCTCAGATACTTTCTGCTTTGTACTGTTACCTGAATCCTCGTTTTCTGTCCGAAAGACCCAGGATCCAAGGAAAAACAGCAAACCTTGGTGGCCCATGGGCTTTTACAGACATTCGGATCTGTTTACCACCCTCAAAACAATGTGCAAGAAGATCTTTTATACATAAGAAAGTTAAAAAAAAAAAAAAAGAAAGGAAGTAAGAAAGAAAAGAAAAGAAAAGAAAGGAACCCCGAGGAAACAGCCCCAACTTCCTGACTAGAGAAGCCATCATCTCGGACTAATCGTTCAACTTCCTCCTGGCCCCTTGGAAAGGAGCACATATAGGTTCCAGGGGGCTGAGATACATACAAGTGAAGTCACAGGAGAAAGTGTCCATAATGTCAGTGATATTTTGGGCAGAGCAGGTCTCCAGATGGGAGGCGCAAGCTTCCTCAGTTGCCCATGGCCTGTGCCTCATGAGTTCAGATTCTCTGGACAGTAGTACATGGCCCAGGCAGTATTAGGATCTCAGCAGGCTTCTGCAGGCTCCACAGCACCTACAGAGGCCTCTATTAGAGCACAAAGGCTCTTAAAATGTACAGGTCTCCCCACTGCTCTGTGAGGTCCTGTAGGGTAGGGTCTGTCCAGGGTAGGGTCTGTTCCTTGTTCAAGAGTAGGAGGATTGAGTCTATATATTCAGGAAAAAAAAAAAGATTCTGGGTTCTTTTTCTTACTAATAGGGCATACCTGAGCAAATTACCAAAAATCTCTGTGACTCAGGTTCTTCAAAGTGGAAATAATAATAGTACTTTTTGTGTAAGTTTGAGGGATAGTTAAAAGAGCACATTATGGAAGCTTAATAAATGTTAGGGTTTATTGTCAATGTCCTTGTATCACTAGAAATCAGCCACGGCACACAATAGGTGATTGGTAACTGCTGAATGACTTTATTTACTCATTCACTCAATCGCTTAACAAATAAATCATTAAGGCTCTTAAAAAAGGAAGACCCTGATATATGCTCTGGAAACAGAGTGGTGACATCAGCAACCAAAAAGAAAGAAAGAAAGAAAGAAAGAAAACTTCTATGAAAAAAAGGAGCCTGAGGAGTGGGGCCAGGAATGCCAGAATGTGGGGCACCTGGGTGACTCAGTCAGTTAAGTGTCTGCCTTCAGGTCTTGATTTCAGGGCCTTAGGGATTAAGCCCTGCCTAGGGCTCCCTGCTCAGCAGGGAGTCTGATTGTCCCTCTCCCTCTCACTTTGCCCCTCCCCCCTACTCTCACTCTCTTTCTCTCTCCTCTCTCTCAAAAAATTAAATAAATCATCTTTTAAAAAAATTAATCATCCCCATGACTACATGGGGATCAACTTGGGGGTCTTTTCCTTTTTTAACTTGCATGCACAGAGCTTAGAAAATTGCCTAGCTTATAGTAGTCATGGTAAATAATTTTGTGAGCATGAATTCACATATGAATGTGAATTATGAATTCATGTATTTATCTTTTCCTTCTTAGAAATGAAAGTTTTCAGTTTAGGAACAAGACAACACTCATTTTCCCAAATTAAAACTAATCAGGCAGATAGTGGCTATTCTCTCCACAAAAATTCAACTTACAGTGGAAAATTAAAATCTTCCTAGAATGGAGAAACGAGGCAACTTGATGGACTCCACTGGGCTCCCCTATTAATTTTTTGTCATAGGCAAAATCAAATGTAAGTTTATTTAAGTTTTAGCAAACCATCAAAAACACTATTCTAGCTACTGCATTAAGAATATAGGCCTTCTGGACTTTCTAAAACTAAACATTAGAAAATTTACTGAATATTTGTAGTTTTGGAAAATAATAGACAAGAAACAGGAAATAAGGAGCTGATTTATATCTTTTACTTCAGTAGATAGAAACTGTGGGTTATAATTAAAAGCTAAACATGATGAAACTGAAATGGGTTGGGTCCTATAACATAACTGCTCATTTAAAGGGCAGTTGGGAGGATACAGGAGACATGGAGAGTCAACACACAATTTTTCAAGATCTCTGACAAGGTCAATGGGTGAAATAACACAATTAGGTGATTCTCACTTGGTCAAAAGGATATTGTTTCTGAAAAGAATCCCCAGAGCCAATTTCATGTCTCTGTTCCTTAAGCTGTAGATGAAGGGATTCAACATGGGAGTAACCACTGTATACATCAGTGAGGCAATCATGTCTTTGTCATTAGAGCTACCCAATGAGGTGGAAAAGTACAGTGCCATAATTGTTCCATAGAATAGAGATACCACAGAGAGGTGGGAGCCACAGGTGGACAAGGCTTTGCAGATACCTTTGGTAGAGGGGGCCTTCAGAATAGAAGCCCCAATGTGGCCATAAGAGACCAAGATACCACTCAATGGAAAAATGACAACCACAGCCCCTGCAGTAAATATGGCCAGCTCATTAAGAGAGGTGTTGGAGCAGGACAACTTGAGTAGGATGCGGAGGCTACAGAAAAAGTGGGGAATGATGTTGTCAGCACAGAAAGACACATGAGTCAGGAGGAGGGTGTGCAAGAGGGCACTGACACAGGAGAGAATCCAGGAGCCAGCCACCAGCAGCACACACAGGTCCTCCTTCATGATGGTGGTGTAGTGTAGAGGGTGACAAATGGCCACATACCTGTCATATGCCATCACTGCAAGAAGGATATTATCAACACAACCAAAGAGTAGATAAAAATACATCTGTGAAATACATCCTGGATAGGAAATGGATAAGTGCTGAGTCTGCATGTTTCTCAGCATCTTTGGGACAGTGACAGATGAGAAAGAGATGTCAGTGAAGGCCAAGTTGCTGAGGAAGAAGTACATGGGGGTGTGGAGGCGAGAGTCCAGCCTGATGAGCAGGATGATGAGCAGGTTCCCCAGCACGGTGGTCAGGTACATGCCCAGGAACAGGATGAAGAACACTCCCTGCTGCTCTGGCCAGATGGGGAATCCCAGGAGGAGGAACTTGGACACGCTGCTCTGGTTCTCCCTATTCATGCTGCTTTTCTCTCCTGGGGGAATAAAAAGAAATGGGAAATGTCAGGCACTTAGAAATACTAAGCATAGCAATTACCACGTGGTCACATTTCTCCAAGTGACTGTGTCAGCGTTCAGACAAGTATCACCTCACGCTCATCCAGTCTGAAGGGAGGAACGCAATAAGATTTGTCTGTATCCTTACATAAATACTTGGAGAAAGAATGCAACATCAAACTCTTCAATGGGTATAAGCAGGTCATTCTTTTTTGCTGTTGTTTTTTTATACATATAGAGACACTGTGGTAGACACTAGGGAGAAAGTCATAGATAAGACACAGTCCCTTCCTCTGGGGAGTCCACACTCCAGTGAGCAGCCTCACAGCCCTGATGAAGAGCATGGCTCTGCAGCCAGACTGCTTATGAGCTTGTGTCTTGTTCTTGCTTCTCCTGATTGCTGTTCACCCAGTCCATCTGTCTGTCTTTCTCTCACACATATGCATGCTTGCCACTTACAGCACTGAGAAGATTAAAGAAATGTTACATGTACAAAATAAGTCCTCAAAACATAAACTCACTTCACATCATTAGGATAACTATTATCAAAAAAAAAAAAAAAGAAAGAAAGAAAGAAAGAAAAAGAAAAAAGAAAAGGAGATTAAAGGAAAGGGTAGGGAAGGGAAGGGAAAGGAAAGGAAAGAGGGAAGTAAGGAAGAAAACAAGTGTTGATGATGTGAAGAAATTGGAACACTTGCTGGTGGGAATGTAAAATGGTGCAGTCATGATGAAAAACACTATGGCAGTTCCTCAAAAAATTAAAAATAGAATTACCATATAACCCAGAAGTTCCACTTCTGGGTATATATCCAAAATATTTGAAATCAGGTTCTTAAACAGATATTTTAACACCCATGTTCAAAGCAGCATTATTCATAACAACCAGAAGATGGAAACAACCTGTGTCCACTGACAAATGAATGGATAAACATAATGTGCTATATACACACAGTGGAATGGAAAGAAGGAAGTCCTGACACATGCCTCAATGTGGATGAACCTTGAAGACATGCTGAGTAAAATAAGGCAGTTACCAAATTATAAATACTGTATGATTCCACTCACATGAGATCCTAGAATAGTCAAATTCATAGAGACAAAAAGTAGAATGGCAGTGACCAGCAGTTAGAGGGAAGGGAAATGAGAAGTTATTGTACAATGTATACAGTTTCAGCTTGGGAAAATAATAAAAGTTCTGGAAGTAGATGGTGGTGATGGTGTGAATGTACCTAATGGCACAGAACTGTATAATTAAAAATGATTTAAATGGCAATTTTTATGTTATATATTTCACCACAATAAAAATGTTTTAAGTTAGAAAATATATAAATAAGAGTTAATAAATTATTGACTCTAGGGGTACCTGGCTGGCTTAGTCAGTGGAACATGCCTCTCTTGATCTCAGTCAAACCCTATGCTGGGTATAGACATCACTTAAAAATAAAATCTCTTGGAGCATCTGGGTGGCACACTCAGTTAAGCATCTGACTCTTGGTTTCAGCTCAAGTCATGATCTCAGGGTCCTGGGATAGAGCCCTGCAACAGGCTCTGAGCTCAGCAAGGAGTATGCTTGGGATTCCCTCTCTCCCTCTCCCTCTGTCTTTCTCCCAGCTTGTATTCTTTGCCCCTCCCCTACCCGTCTCTCCAAAATAAATAAATAAATCTTTTTAAAAATACTAATAAAATTCTTTAAATTTTATTCTTGCTTTTTTAAATTGTGTTATGTTAGTCACCATACAGTACATCATTAGTTTTTGATATAGTGTTCTATGATTCATTGTTTGCATAATAACACCCAGTGCTCCATGCAATACTTGCCCTCATTAAAACCCATCACCGGGCTAACCCATTCCCCTATCCCCTCCCCTCTGAAACCCTCAGTTTGTTTCTCAGAGTCCGTAGTTTCTCATGGTTCATCTCCCCCTCTGATTCCCCGCCCCCTTCATTTTTCCCTTCCTTCTCCTAACATCCTCCATGCTATTCCTTATGTTCCACAAACAAGTGAAACCATATGATAATTGACTTTCTCTGCTTGACTTATTTCACTCAGCATAATCTCCTCCGGTCCCACCCATGTCGATGCAAATGTTGAGTATTCATCCTTTCTGATGTCTGAGTAATATTCCATTGTATATATGGACCACATCTTTATCCATTTGTCCATTGAAGGGCATCTTGGCTCTTTCCACAGTTTGGCTACTGTGGCCTTTGCTGCTATGAACATTGGGGTGCATATGGCCCTTCTTTTCACTACATCTGTATCTTCAGGGTAAATACCCAGTAGTGTAATTTCTGAGTCATAGGGTAGCTCAAGTTTTAATTTTTTGAGGAACCTCCACACTGTTTTTCAAAGTGGCTGTACCAGCTTGCATTCCCACCAACTGTGGAAGACGGTCCACCTTTCCCCACATCCTCTCCAACATTTGTCGTTTCTTGCCTTGTCAGTTTTTGCCGTTCTAACTGCTGTAAGGTGGTATCTCAATGTGGTTTAGATTTTAATTTCGCTGATGGCTAATGATGATGAATATTTTTTCATGCATCTATTGGCCATTTGTATATCTTCTTTTATTTATCTGACACAAAGAAAAAGAGCACAAGCAGTGGGAGTGGCAGGCAGAGGGAGAGGGAGAAGCCAGCTTCCTGCTGAGCAGGGAACCCGATGCAGGACTGTATCCCAGGACACTGGAATCATGACCTGAGCCAAAGGCAGTTGCTTAAATGACTGAATCACCCCAGCACCCCTAAAAAAATTCTTTAAAAAATGAGTGGGGCGCCTGGGTGGCTCAGTGGGTTAAAGCCTCTGCCTTCGGCTCAGGTCATGATCCCAGGGTCCTGGGATCGAGCCCCACATCGGGCTCTCTGCTCAGCAGGGAGCCTGCTTCCCCCTCTCTCTCTTTGCCTGCCTCTCTGCCTACTTGTGATCTCTCTCAAATAAATAATAAATAAAATCTTTTAAAAAATAAATAAATGAGTAAAGGGCACATTCAAAAGAAAGGTGACTAAAGAGGGCACATGATCTGATGAGTACTGAGTGTTATATTCAACTAATGAATCACTGAATATTATATCAAAAAGGGCGGGGGGGTGGGAGGTTTGGGGAGCCAGGTGGTGGGTATTATGGAGGGCATGCATTGCATGGAGCACTGGGTGTGGTACAAAAACAATGAATTCTGTTACACTGAAAAGAAATAAAAATAAAAAAATAAAAAAATAAATGTAAGAGAATGGTCGAGTTTCATTCTTCTACATATAGCTGTCCAGTTTTCCCAGCACCATTTATTGAAGAGACTGTCTTTTTTCCACTGGATATTTTTTCCCGTTTTGTCAAAGATTATTTGACCATAGAGTTGAGGGTCCATATCTGGGCTCTCTACTCTGTTCCACTGGTCTATGTGTCTGTTTTTATGCCAGTACCATGCTGTCTTGGTGATCACAGCTTTGTAGTAAAGCTTGAAATCAGCTAACGTGATGCCGCCAGTTTTGTTTTTGTTTTTCAACATTTCCTTAGCAATTTGGGGTCTCTTCTGATTCCATACAAATTTTAGGATTATTTGCTCCAGCTCTTTGAAAAATACCAGTGGAATTTTGATCGGAATGGCATTAAAAGTATAGATTGCTCTAGGCAGTATAGACATTTTAACAATGTTTATTCTTCTGATCCAAGAGCATGGAATGGTCTTCCATCTTTTTGTGTCTTCTTCAATTTCTCTCATGAGTGTTCTGTAGCTCCTCAAGTAGGACACAACAGTACATTAAAAAGATTATCCACCATGACCGGGTGGGATTTATCCCTGTGATGCAAGGGTGGTTCAACATTCCCAAATCAATCAATGTGATAGAACAAGTCAATAAGAGAAGAGAGAAGAACCACATGGTCCTCTCAATTGATGCAGAAAAAGCATTTGACAAAATACAGCATCTGCTCCTGATTAAAACTCTTCAACACATAGGGATAGAGGGATCGTTCCTCACCTTCATAAAATCCATCTATGAAAAACCCACAGCGAATATCATTCTCAATGGGGAAAAGCTGACAGCCTTCCCTTTGAGATCAGGAACACGACAAGGATGCCCACACTCACCACCATTGTTCAACATAATACTAGAAGTCCTAGCAACAGCAATTGGAAAACGAAAAGAAATAAAATTTATTCAAATTGGCAAGAAGAAGTCAAACTCTCTCTCTCTGCGGATGACATGATACTTTATATGGAAAACCCAAAATATTCCACTCCCCAAACTGCTAGAACTCATACAGAAATTCAGTAATGGGGCAGGATACAAAAATCAATGCACAGAAACAAGTTGCTTTCTTATATGCTAACAATGAAAATATAGAAAGGGAAATTAGAGAATCAATCCCATTTACTACACACCAAGAACCATAAGATACCTGGGAATAAACCTAACTAAAGAGGTTATGGTTTGTTTTTTTTTTTTTTTTTTTTTTTTGTATTCATAATCATTGTATTTCTGGAGAATTTGATCTAGTAACATTTGATATGATATATTTGAATTTATATTTTTCATATTGCCATGTTTTCTTTTTAAAAATTTTATTTAAATTCAATTAGCTTGGCAAGCCAGTAAGGGCTGGCAAGATATATTCAGGGCACTAAATGAGAAGAACATGCAGCCAAGAATACTTTATCCAGCAAGACTGACATTCAAAATGGATGGAGAGATGAAGAGTTTCCAAGACTGGCAAGGCTTAAAAGACTATGCAACCACCAAGCTGACACTGCAGGAAATATTAAGGGGGGTTCTATAAAAGAGGAAAAATCCTAAGAATAGCATTGAAGAGAAATGTAGAGACAATCGACAGAAAGAAAGACTTCAAAGGTAACACAAAGTCAATAAATCTCTCAATAATCACTCTCAATGTGAATGGCCTAAATGCGTCCATAAAATGACACAGGGTTGCAGATTGGATAAAACAACAGGACCCATCCATATGTTGTCTACAAGAGACCCATTTTGAATCTAAAGATACACCCAGACTGAAAGTGAAGGGATGGAG
>JAHRIG010000040.1:12218636-12230796 GCA_020311275.1 Eira barbara
AAAGTTTGATAGAATTCCCCAGGGAATCCGTCAGGTCCTGGGCTCTTGTTTTTTGGGAGGTTTTTGATCACTATTTCAATCTTGTTACTAGATATTGGTCTATTCAAGTTGTCAATTTCTTCCTGGTTCAATTTTGGGAGTTTATAGTTTTCCAGGAATGCATCCATTTCATCTAGGTTGCTTAGCTTATTGGCATATAACTGAAACTCAACCATTCTCTTACACCGTACACAAAGATAAACTCGAAATGTATAAAAGACCTCAACATGAGACAAGAATCCATCAGAATCCTAGAGGAGAACATAGGCAGTAACCTCTTTGATATCAGCCACAGCAACTTCTTTCAAGATATGTCTCCAAAGGCGAAGGAAACAAAAGCGAAAATGAACTTTTGGGAATTCATCAAGATCAAAAGCTTCTGCACAGCAAAAGAAACAGTCAACAAAACAAAGAGGCAACCCATGGAATGGGAGAAGATATTTGCAAATGACAGTACAGACAAAAGGTTAATATCTAGGATCTATAAAGAACTCCTCAAACTCAACACACACAAAACAGACAACCATATTTAAAAAAATGGGCAGAAGATATGAACAGACACTTCTCCAATGAAGACATACAAATGGCTATCAGACACATGAAAAAATGTTCATCATCACTAGCCATCAGGGAGATTCAAATCAAAACCACATTGAGATACCACCTTACGCCAGTTAGAATGGTCAAAATTAGCAAGACAGGAAACAACGTGTGTTGGAGAGGATGTGGAGAAAGGGGAACCCTCTTTCACTGTTGGTGGGAATGCAAGCTGGTGCAGCCACTTTGGAGAACAGTGTGGAGATTCCTCAAGAAATTAAAAATAGAGCTTCCCTATGACCCTGCAATTGCACTACTGGGTATTTACCCCAAAGATACAGATGGAGTGAAAAGAAGGGCCATCTGTACTCCAATGCTTATAGCAGCAATGGCCACGGTCGCCAAACTGTGGAAAGAACCAAGATGCCCTTCAACGGATGAATGGATAACAAAGATGTGGTCCATATACACTATGGAGTATTATGCCTCCATCAGAAAGGATGAATACCCAACTTTTGTAGCAACATGGACAGGACTGGAAGAGATTATGTTGAGTGTAATAAGTCAAGCAGAGAGAGTCAAGTATATGGTTTCACTTATTTGTGGAGCATAACAAATAATATGGAGGACAAGGGTAGATGGAGAGGAGAAGGGAGTTGAGGGAAATTGGAAGGGGAGGTGAACCATGAGAGAATATGGACTCTGAAAAACAACCTGAGGGTTTTGAAGGGGCGGGGGTGGGCGGTTGGGGGAACCAGGTGGTGGGTATTAGGGAGGGCACAGATTGCATGGAGCACTGGGTGTGGTGCAAAAACAATGAATACTGTTACGCTGAAAAAAATAAAAAATTATAAAACAAACAAAAAAGAAAAAGAAAAAAAAGAAATGTAAGATAAACAGAAGAAAAAAATGAATAAATGCTCAAAAGTCCTCAATTTAAATGTGTAAAAAGGCCATGTAATTTATTAAAAAAAAAAAAAACTAATGATGCACTATACCTTTGCTAATTGAATTTAAATAAAACAACAACAATAAATAAACAAACTCACTGTTTTGGCAGCATAAATGACCAAGATCATAGGTCAGGAATTAAAGAAAACAGAGGTATATATAGGCCATCATGGAAGATCAAGTAGCTTCCTGATAACTTGTCTTTACTTCTGTGATCTCTCCCATATCCAGGGAAATAGCGAAGGCCCAGACCATGATCCCTGGTAACTGGAACATCCACAGCACTTAACTCACCACATTTTCAACAAATTTGCCAATAAATAACTTCCTTCATATCTGCCATTCTTTGTCTCCCCTTCATGCCTGCACTTCACAATGGCTAAGTTCTGAGTATATATGCAATGTGAGTGACATGAGAATCTGCCCAATGATGTGGCCCCAGAGAACAATATATTATGGATGTCATTGGCCTAAGGAGCTATGCCAGAATTCACAGTCATCTGAGGAACTAGACAAGGTTCCAGTATTAACTACACCATGTTACCCAAAGTGGAAATATGGAAATCACTGAAGGTCAATGAAGAAATTTGGGGGGGCCTGGAGAATTTCAGTAGCCTTCAAACCACATGGATAAATTTCCATCAACTTTGCCTAAAGAGGACTTTAGGCAAGAGGACTTGGAGCTTCCTGTTGTGTCTAGAGCTGAGACAAGAGAGGAGTCAGGCTGTAGAGCCATTTCCCCAGGTCAAGTGCATACCCATCACACACACAAAACATACACATAGAGTAACACAGAAACAAGCCCAAGGTGCTGTGCTTTGGCCCTCTCTGACCTATACTCATCTCCAGTTGAAAGTATAGAACTTATATTCTTTTTTTTTCTTATATTCATTTTTTAAATTTCTTTTCAGTGTAACAATATTCATTGTTTTTGCACCACACCCAGTGCTCCATGCAATACGTGCCCTCCCCAATACCCACCACCTGTTTCCCTGAACCTCCCACCTCCCACCCCTTCAAAACCCTCAGGTTGTTTTTCAGTGTCCATAGTCTCTCATGGTTCTCCTCCCCTTCCAATTTCCCTCAACTCCCTTCTCCTCTGCATCTCCCCATGTCCTCCATGTTACTTGTTATGCTCCACAAATAATTGAAACCATATGATACTTGACTCTCTCTGCTTGACTTATTTCACTCAGCATAATCTCTTCCAGTCCCGTCCATGTTGCTTATATTCATTTTTAAAATGAAACATTTTGTCACTCAAAACTTTAAAAAAACAAACAGAAGGAACCCTTCTAATGCTGTTGGTGGGGATGTAAAATGGTCAGCTACCATGGAAGACAGTATGGTGTTTCTCCAAAACATTGAAAATAGAACTACCACATGATCTTGCATCCCGCTTCTGGGTATATACCTTTAGAAAGGATTGAAATCAAGATCTCAAAGCGATTTCAAAAGCACTTCCATGTTCACTGCAGTACTATTCACAATAGTGATGTTATGGAAACAACCCAAATGTCCATCAACAGAAGAGTGGGTAAAGAAAATGTGGTATAAACATAGAATGGCATATTATTCCACCTTAGAAAAGAAGGAATCCTTCCATTTGTGATGACATAGATGAACCCAGAGGACATTATGCTAAGTGAAATAAGCCAGTTCCATAAGGACAAATACTGTATAATTTCACTTTTATGAGGTATCTAAAAGAGTCAAACTCATAGAAACAGAGAATAAATAGTAGTTACTAAGGGGAGGAGGGGAAAAGGTACAGCTGTTATTCAAATGATATCAAGTTTCAGTACCTGAATGAATTAGTTCTAGAGGCCAGCTCTATGGCATGGTGCCTGTAGTCCACAGTACTTTATTGTACACTTAAAAATTCATTTAAAAAGTAGTTCTCATTTTAAGTTTTTTTATCCAGAAAAAACAAGGATGCAAGGAAATTTTTGAAGGTGATGGATATGTCTGTTGCTTTGATTGTCGTGATAGCTTCAAATATATATGCATATGTCCAAACTCATTAAATTGTGTACGTTAATTTTGTAGTTTTTCTATCAATTGCACCTCACTAGAAATGTTTAAAAAATCATGCAAACACCACATCCAGTCATCCGGGCAACTCACAAACCACACACACACAACACACAGAACCTCACTACACACAATAAGAATCACATGTAGTCTAACACAACATACAATTAACCTAAAAAGAAACAGCATATACATACCCACACAAGCACACATATATGCATTGCCAGATTTCCAGCTTTCCATGATCTATTATCAGCACTATTCAATAGGATGGTCTACAGTGATGGAAATGCTCTATATCTATGTTGTCCACTATAGCAGCACTAGCCCCCTGTGACTACTGAGGACTTGAAATAGAGCTACTGCAACTGAGGAACAAAATTTTGATTTCAATTAATTTCAGTTAATTTTAATTTTATGGCCACATGTGGCAACAGCATCATAGAGGTCAGTGTGGAAGTCAGCCTCTAAAAACACAAGCAATGTAAATACATTGTCTCCTAGTCCTCAAATGCTATCTAGGCCTAGTATTGTTTCCCCACCTTGTTCCAAACTATGCCAATTCTTGCTGGTCCAGGCTGCTACCTGAATACTTCTCTCTTATGCCTCCCTGGGCTGAGGGTCTTTAGCACCTTTCATGCCTGTTCACAAGCACTAGAACTATGAGCAGGAAGATTCACATTTACCAATAAGACAAAGACCCAGGGGAACACAACCCCAAGCTTCTGGTTAGAGAAGCCAACAGAACTAATTGCCCAATTTCTTGCCTCCCTCTTGAGATTGATCCTGTGCAGGGACCAAAAGGGGGTGAACCACAAGAGTCCCAGGAGAAAAGTGTCCCTAATGTCAGTGACATATTAGCCTCCCCTCTGCCTGGTTATGAGAAGATGGAGAGGCCATGAACATCCTTGACTTGAAGAATACAGCAATGGACTCTGTCTCTCCATACATCATAGAAAGGCCCAGACAGAGTAGTACTACCCTTATAGACTCCCACACCACTGATTCCCCCCACCAAAATGTATTAGAGCACATACACCACCACCATTCTTTCCATTCTTAGAGAACCACAGAAGATCCACAAAAGCCAAAGCAATCTTGAGAAAATTGAACAAAGTTAGAGGCATCACACCTTTTCTAAAAAGGATTTTTATTTATTTATTTATTTATTTGAGAGAGAGAGAGAGAGAGAGAGAGAGAAAGAGCACGAGCAGAGAGGAGAGGGAGAAGCAGGCTCCCTGTCAGTAGGGAGACCAAGAGGGGGCTCTATCCCAGGACCGAGATCATGACCTGAGCTGAAGGCAGACAGTTAACTGAATGAGCCACCCAGGTGCCCTGAGGCATCACACTTTTGGCTTCAAACTATAATACAGACCTATAGTAATTAACACAATATGTTATTGGCATGAAAACATATAGACCATGGAACAGAATACAAAGCCCAGAGATAAAACCATGCATAGGCCATCAACTAAGCCTTGACAAGGGAACCAAGTGTATACACAATGAGCAAAGGATAGTCTTCAGTAAATGGTGTTGAGAAATGGGATATCCACATGCAACAGAATGAATATGAATCCCAAAAACGTGAAAATAGATGTCTGTGACATTCAGCACCAGGAGCCAAAAATGTCTGCAACCTTCGTGGGCAGCAGAAGCACCATCCAGGAGCTGTTCAAGCGCATGTTTCAGAGCAGTTCATGGCCATATTCAGGTGCAAGGCTTTCCTGCACTGGTACACAGGCAAGGGCATGGATGAAATGGAGCTCACCAAGGCCAAGAGCAGCATGAATGACCTGGTTTCTGAGTGCCAACAGTACCAGGATGCCAGGGTCAAACAGAAGGGTGAGTTTGAGGAAAGGGTAGGGGAGAAGTTGGCCTAGAATTGTCTGGTACCCGGTAAAGCATGGAAGCCATGTGAACTCTTTATTTACTCACAACCTGTTCTCTGATGGCAAGTCTCACTGCGTGTGCACTGGTCTTCTTCCTGCCTTGACAGCACATGCACTAGAGCAAAGGATATTTGTGTATGAAGTTTTCTATCTATTCCAAGTGGAGACTAAACCCTTTTAAAAATACATATAATTTTCAAATATTTTCTCCTAGTGATGATGAACATTTTTCATGTGTCTGTTAGCCATTTGTATGGCTTCATTTGAGAAGTGTCTGTTCATGTCTTCTGCCCATTTTTTAATTTATTTATTTCTTTTCAGCATAACAGAATTCATTGTTTTTGCACCACACCCAGTGCTCCATATAATATGTGCCCTCAATAATACCCACCACCTGGCCACTTTTTGACTGTTTCCTTTGTTTTGCAGAAGCTTTTGATCTTGATGAAGTCACCTTTGTTTCCTTTGCCTTTGGAGACAAAAAAGGGGCACCTGGGTGGCTCAGTGGGTACAGAAATCCGTCAGAATCCTAGAGGAGAACATAGGCAGTAACCTCTTTGATATCAGCCACAGCAACTTCTTTCAAGATATGTCTCCAAAGGCGAAGGAAACAAAAGCGAAAATGAACTTTTGGGAATTCATCAAGATCAAAAGCTTCTGCACAGCAAAAGAAACAGTCAACAAAACAAAGAGGCAACCCACGGAATGGGAGAAGATATTTGCAAATGACAGTATAGACAAAAGGTTGATATCCAGGATCTATAAAGAACTTCTCAAACTCAACACACACAAAACAGACAATCATATTAAAAAATGGGCAGAAGACATGAACAGACACTTCTCCAATGAAGACATACAAATGGCTATCAGACACATGAAAAAATGTTCATCATCACTAGCCATCAGGGAAATTCAAATTAAAACCACATTGAGATACCACCTTATGCCAGTTAGAATGGCCAAAATTAGCAAGACAGGAAACAACGTGTGTTGGAGAGGATGTGGAGAAAGGGGAACACTCTTACACTGTTGGTGGGAATGCAAGCTGGTGCAGCCACTTTGGAGAACAGTGTGGAGATTCCTCAAGAAATTAAAAATAGAGCTTCCCTATGACCCTGCAATTGCACTACTGGGTATTTACTCCAAAGATACAGATGGAGTGAAAAGAAGGGCCATCTGTACCCCAGTGTTTATAGCAGCAATGGCCACGGTCGCCAAACTGTGGAAAGAACCAAGATGCCCTTCAACGGATGAGCGGATAAGGAAGATGCGGTCCATATACACTATGGAGTATTATGCCTCCATCATTAAGGATGAATACCCAACTTTTGTAGCAACATGGACGGGACTGGAAGAGATTATGCTGAGTGAAATAAGTCAAGCAGAGAGAGTCAAGTATCATATGGTTTCACTTATATGTGGAGCATAACAAATAATATAGAGGACAAGGGTAGATGGAGAGGAGAAGGGAGTTGAGGGAAATTGGAAGGGGAGGTGAACCATGAGAGACTATGGACTGTGAAAAACAACTTGAGGGTTTTGAAGGGGTGGGGGGTGGGAGGTTGGGGGAACCAGGTGGTGGGTATTAGGGAGGGCACGTATTGCATGGAGCACTGGGTGTGGTGCAAAAACAATGAATACTGTTACGCTGAAAAAAAAAAAAAAGAAAAAAGCCTCTGCCTTCAGCTCAGATCATGATCCTAGAGTCCCAGGATCGAGTCCCGCAGCACAGGCTCCCTGCTCAATGGGGAGTCTGCTTCTCTCTCTGATACTACCCCTTCTTCTGCTCTCTTTCTCCCTCATTCTCTCTCTCAAAAATAAATAAATTTAATAAATAAATAAAATGCCTTATAGCTCTTAATATTTTGGTATATGGCCCATTTTTTTTAGTTAACTTAATGTATAGTATGAAGTAAAGGTCTAAGTTGAAGGTTTTGCATTAGGATATCTGATTTCTCTACCACCATTTGTTGAAAAGATTGTCCCTCCCCCATTGAATTGCCTTGAACTGCATTCGCACCTATGTCAAAAACCAGTTGATCACAAAAGTAAGGTTTGTTCCTTATGAGGTTTATTTCTGGTCCCTCAATTCTGTTGCATTGTTCTATATGTCTATCATTATGCCAATGCTACACTTTCTTGATGATTGTAGCTTTATCATAAGTTTTTAAATCAGGGCGTGAAATACCTCCGACTTTGTTCTCCTTTCAGTTACCTAACACACTTCTATAGTTATAAACACCACCTCTAATTGCTCTGACTAGATATTCCAGTACTATATTAAATAGCAGTGGCAAGAGTGGGCATTCCTGTCTTGTTACTGGTCTTAAAAGAAAATCTTTCAGCTTTTCACTGTTAAGTATGATACTAGTTGTGAGCTTATATATAAATTTTGTTATGTTGAGGGGTGCCTGCGTGGCTCAGTTGGTTAAGTGTCTGCCTTCCACTCAGGTCCTGATCCCAGGGTCCTGAGATTGAGCCATGTTGGGCTCCCTGCTCAGCAGGGAGTCTGCTTCTCCCTCTCCATCTGCCCCTACCCCCCCAACTCGTTCTCTCTCTTTCTCTCAAATAAATGTATTAATTAAATGTTTTAAAACTTTATTTTTTAAATTAAATTAAATTTAATTTTTTATGTTCAATTAGCCAACATACAGTTACGTTGAACTGAATTCATTCTATTCCTGGTTTGTTGAGAGTTTTTATCATGAAAGGATGTTGAATTTTGTCAAATCCTTTTCCTGGAAAAATGAAGGGGAGGAAATCAGAATGAGAGATGAATCATGAGGGACTATGGACTCCTGGAAACAAACTGAGGGTTTTAGAAGGGAGGGGCATGGGGGGATGGGTGAGCCTGGTGATGGGATTAAAGAGGGCACAGATTGCATGGAGCACTGGGTGTTATATGCAAACAATGAACCATGGAACACTACATCAAAAACTAATGATGTACTGTACGGTGACTAATGTAACATAATAAAAAAAACAATGAGGGGCATCTGGATGGCTCAGTGGGTTAAAACCTCTGCCTTCAGCTCAGGTCATGATCCCAGGGTCCTGGGATCAAGCCCCACCTCAGGCTCTCTGCTCAGCAGGGAGCCAGCTTCCCGCCCCCCCTTCTGCCTACTTGTGATCTGTCTGTCAAATAAATAAATAAATCTTTTAAAAAATTGAAATGATTTGTAGTTTTTCTTCTCTATTCTGTTAATGTGATATATTGCATTAATTGATTTGCATATATTGAACCATCTTTGCATCCCAGGGATAAATCCTACTTGGTCATGGTGTATGATCCTTTTAATGAGCTATTGAATTTGGTCTGCTAGTATTTTGTTCAGGATTTTTGCATCTTTGTTCATCAAGGTATTGTCTTTATTTTTTATTTTAATTTCAGTATAGTTAATATACAGTATTATAGTAGTTTCAGGTGTACAGTATAGTGATTCAGCAATTCTATATATCACCCTTTGCTCATCACAACAAGTGTGCTCCTTAATCCTCATCACACTGTTCAGCCATTCCCAACCCACCTCCCCTATGATAACCATCACTTTGTTCTCTATAGTTAAGACTCTTTTTCTTGCTTTCTCTCTCTCTCTACTCATTTATTTTGTTTTAAACTCCACATATGAGTGAAATCTTATGGTATTTGTCTTTCTCTGACAGATTTATTTCCTTAGCATTATACTCTTTAGCTCCACCCATGACATTGCAAATGGCAAGATTTCATTCTTTTTATGGCTGAATAATATTCCTCTGTGTGTGTGTGTGTATGACCTCTTCTTTATCTTTCTATCAGTGGACCCTTGGTCTCTTTCCATAATATGGCTATTGTAAATAATGCTGTTATAAACATAGGCATGTTTGTATCCCTTTGAATTAGGTTTTTTTGGTATTTTGGGGGGTTGATACCTAGTAGTGCAATTACTGGGTCATAAGGTATTTCTATTTTTAACTTTTTAGGGAACCTCTGTACTGTTTTCCACAGTGGCTGTACCTGTTTGCATTTCCACATACAGTGCATGAGGGTCCCTTTATCTCCATATCCTTAATACTTATTTCTTGCGGCTTTGGTATTAGCCCTTCTGACAGGAGTGAGATGATATCTCATTATAGTTTTGATTTGCATTTCCCTGATGATGAGTAATGTGTATCTTTTCATGTGCCTGTTGGCCATCTGGATGTCTTCTTTGGAGAAATGTCTGTTCATGTCTTCTGCCCATTTTTAAAAAATGATTTATTTCTTTTCAGCATAACAGTATTCATTGCTTTTTCACCACACCCAGTGCTCCATGAAATCCGTGCCCTCCCTAGTATCCACCACCTAGTTCCCCCAACCGCCCACCCCCCGCCCCTTTGAAACCCTCAGGTTGATTTTCACAGTCCATAGTCTCTCATGGTTCACCTCCCCTTCCAATTTCCCTCAACTCCCTTCTCCTCTCCATCTACCCTTGTCCTCCATATTGTTTGTTATGCTCCACAAATAAGTGAAACCATATGATACTTGACTCTCTCTGCTTGACTTATTTCACTCAGCATAATCTCTTCCAGTCCCGTCCATGTTGCTACAAAAGTTGGGTATTCGTCCTTTCTGATGGAGGCATAATACTCCATAGTGTATATGGACCACATCTTCGTTATCCATTCATCCGTTGAAGGGCACCTTGATTTTCTTCCCACAGTTTGACGACCGTGGCCATTGCTGCTATAAACATTGGGGTACAGATGGCCCTTCTTTTCACTCCATCTGTATCTTTGGGGTAAATACCCAGTAGTGCAATTGCAGGGGCATAGGGAAGCTCTATTTTTAACTTCTTGAGGAATCTCCACACTGTTCTCCAAAGTGGCTGCACCAGCTTGCATTCCCACCAACAGTGTAAGAGGGTTCCCCTTTCTCCACATCCTCTCCAACACACGTTGTTTTCTGTCTTGCTAATTTTGGCCATTCTAACTGGTGTAAGGTGGTATCTCAATGTGGTTTTAATTTTAATTTCCCTGATGGCTAGTGATGATGAACATTTTTTCATGTGTCTGATAGCCATTTGTATGTCTTCTGCCCATTTTTTAATTGGAATGTTTGGGGTGTTGAGTTGTATAAGCTCTTTATATATTTTGGATACTAATCCTTTACCAGATATATCATTTGTAAATACCTTCTCCCATTCTGTGGATTGTCTTTTAGTTTTATTGATTGTTTCCTTCACTGTTGGTTTTCTTTTCATGCAGTGGTTTTGGCTGGCTTTGGTGCCAGGGTATGCTGGCCTCCTAAAATGAGTTTGGATGTTTTCCCTCTTAATTTTTTGGAAGATTTTAAGAAGAGTTGGTGCTCCATGCAATACATGGATGGAGCACCGGGTATGGTGCATAAACAGTGAATCTTGGAACACTGAAAAGATAAAATAAAACTGAAGTTCTATTAAAAAGAATAAGAAATTAGATTCAATCCCCCAAAATAAAAACAGTTTGCACTAATTTTTCTTTAAATATTTGATAGAATTCACCAGTGAAACCATCTGGTCCTGGGCTCTTCTTTACTGGGAGATTTATGATCACTGATTCAATCTTCTTATTTTTAAAAAAGATTTTATTTATTTATTTATTTATTTGACAGGTAGCAAGAGAGAGAGAGCACAAGCAGGGGAGCAGCAGGCAGAGGGAGAGAGAGAAGTAGACTCCCCACTGAGTAGAGAGCCCAGTGTGGGGCTTGATCCCAGGACCCTGGGATCATGACCTGAGTCAAGGTTTCTATTTCTTTTATCATTCAATCTTGGTAGGTGGTATGTTTCTGGGAATTAGTTGGTTTCATCTAGGTTACAAATTAAAAAATTTATTAGAAATCATTGAGCTGGGGGAGGAGTCAAGATGGCGGAGCAGTAGCAGGCTGAGATGACATCAGGTAGCAGGAGAGCAGCTAGACGGCTTATCTAACCATTGTGAACACCTACAAATCCAACGGGAAATCAAAGAGAAGAAGAGCAACAATTCTAGAAACAGAAAATCAACCACTCTCTGAAAGGTAGGACCTGCAGAGAAGTGAATCCAAAGTGACGGGAAGATAGACCATGCGGGGAAGGGCCAGCTCCCGGCAAGTGGTGGAGCAACGGAGCACAAAATCGGGACTTTTAAAAGTCTGCTCCACGGAGGGACATCACTCCAGAGGCTAAACCGGGGGGAAACCCAGGTGGGGTCAGCGTAACCCCAGGTCCCGCGGGGTCACAGAAGGACTGGGGGCGTCTGAGTGCTGCAGAACTCCCAGGTATTAGAGTGGAGAAGCCAGCTACAGCGACAAAACCGAGGAGTGAGCTCTCAGCCCAGGGTTACCTCGTGCTGGTCGCAGGCTGGGTGGGCTCAGAGTGCAGCTGAAGACCATGGAGATAGAAGCGACCGGGCACATTTCTCCAAGTGCCAGCAATTGACCGCTTTCCTACCGGCATGACCGCAGGCCAGGGAGGCGAGGCGGTTGGGCGCTTTTCTCTGAGGGCGCACTGAAGAGTGGAACCCCAAGCTCTCGGCTCCTCCGGGCCGAGAGATTGGGAGGCCACCATCTTCATTCCCATCCTCCGGAACTCTATGGAAAGCGCTCAGGGAACAAAAGCTCCCAAAAGCAAACCTGAGCGGATTACTTAGCCCGGCCTCTGGCAAGGGCGGTGCAATTCCGCCTGTGGCAAAGACACTTGAGAATCACCACAACAGGCCTCTCCCTCAGAAGA
>JAHRIG010000040.1:12240796-12252883 GCA_020311275.1 Eira barbara
GACAAAACAGGAAAAAATATCCAGTGGAAAAAAGACAGTCTCTTCAATAAATGGTGCTGGGAAAACTGGACAGCTATATGTAGAAGAACGAAACTCGACCATTCTCTTACACTGTACACAAAGATAAACTCGAAATGGATAAAAGACCTCAACATGAGACAGGAATCCATCAGAATCCTAGAGGAGAACATAGGCAGTAACCTCTTTGATATCAGTCACAGCAACTTCTTTCAAGATATGTCTCCAAAGGCAATAGAAACAAAAGCGAAAATGAACTTTTGGGATTTCATCAAGATCAAAAGCTTCTGCACAGCAAAGGAAACAGTCAAGAAAACAAACAGGCAACCCACAGAATGGGAGAAGATATTTGCAAATGACAGTACAGACAAAAGGTTGATATCCAGGATCTATAAAGAACTTCTCAAACTTAACACACACAAAACAGACAATCATATAAAAAATGGGCAGAAGACATGAACAGACACTTCTCCAATGAAGACATACAAATGGCTATCAGACACATGAAAAATGTTCATCATCACTAGCCATCAGGGAGATTCAAATCAAAACCACATTGAGATACCACCTTACACCAGTTAGAATGGCTAAAATTAGCAAGACAGGAAACAACATGTGCTGGAGAGGATGTGGAGAAAGGGGAACCCTCTTACACTGTTGGTGGGAATGCAAGTTGGTGCAGCCACTTTGGAGAACAGTGTGGAGATTCCTCAAGAAGTTAAAAATAGAGCTTCCCTATGCCCCTGCAATTGCACTAATGGGTATTTACCCCAAAGATACAGATGTAGTGAAAAGAATGGCCATCTGTACCCCAATGTTCATAGCTTCAATGGCCACAATTGCCAAGATGAGCCAAGATGCTTTTCAACAGATGAATGGATAAAGAAGATATGGTCCATATATACAATGGAGTATTGTGTTCCCATTCATCAGAAAGGATGAATACCCAACTTTTGTATCAACATGGACAGGACTAGAGGAGATTATGCTGAGTGCAATAAGTCAAGCAGAGAAAGTCAATTATCATATGGTTTCACTTACTTGTGGATCATAAGGAGTAACATGGAGGACATTAGGAGAAGGAAGGGAAAAGTGAATTAGGGGAAATCGGAGGGGGAGATGAACCATGATCGACAGTGGAGTCTGAGAAACAAACTGAAGGTTTTGGAAGGGAGGGGGTGTGGCATTAGGTGAGTCTGGTGGTGGGTATTAAGGAGGGCATGTATTGCATGGAGCACTGGGTGCGGTGCATAAACAATGAATCTTGGAACACTGAAAAAATGAAATGAAATGAAACCTAACTTCACAGTGCTAACAAGGAATGACTCACAGATAGAAGGACATAGCACAGTTTAAAGGAAATTGATGGAAAAGAAATACCACGTAGGTAGCCAGGTGATGGGTATTAAGGAAGGTTCATGTTGTGATGAGCACTGGGTATTATACACAACTAATGAATTGTTGAACACTATATCAAAAACTAATGATGTACTATATGATGGCTAACTGGACATAATAAAAAAAAAGACATACCATGTAAATGCCAACCAAAAGAAAGCTGACACATCTATACTGATAATCAGAAGAAGTAGATGAGATGTTAAGCCAGGAGCTGCTGCTAGAGATAAAGAGAAATATCTCCTATTTATAAATGCAGTAGTGTGATGTTAAATGAATAAAAATAGCTCTCAGAGGAGCCTTGCTTTGTAGCATTTGACAATTACCATAGTGTAATTATTTCCAGTATGGCTGATTTCAATCTACCAAAGTGATGCCATTAAATGTGGAGTTGAAAGAGATGTTCACATTCAGCTTGAAGCCAATGCAAGCCAGCTTCAGCACACCACTGCATTAAAGAACCAGTACATAGAAGCAGATCATGATGTTAAATCTGCATGTCCTCAATGACAGCTTATAAAATACACAAGCAATAACTGGGCATATCTAAAAGGGGAAAAATAAATCCACAATTACAATTGTGCAGCACGTTTCACATAAGATTTTGCACATATAAGAGATGATGAACAAGGAGGAAAAAATTAAGGATAAAGGATATTTAACAAACCAAGTAACAAAGTTGACATGGTGGACATATTAACAACACTATGACTGCAGAATGTATATTTGTTTTAAGTTACATAGAGTTCCCAATCATACTACAGTTTGAGGAGATATATCTCCATTGCATGACTGCAGTAACCAGATTTAGTGATTGTCACTTAAAAGTTAGCCCTCTTGACAAAGATTTCTAGGGCCTGTTTTATATCTTTGTTCCTCAGGCTATAGATGAAGGGGTTCAGCATAGGGGTAACTACTGTATACATGACTGAAGCAATTATGTCTTTGTCACTGAAGTCCCATGATGTGGAGAAAAAGTAAACACCTGCAAGTGTCCCATAATATAAAGACACCACAAAAAGATGGGAGCCACAGGTAGAAAAGGCTTTAAAGAGTCCCTTAGTAGAGGGGATCCTCAGGACAGTTGTCCCTATGCAGATATATGAGCCCAAGATACTACTCAAGGGCAGGATGAAAAGCAATCCTCCTTCAGTAAAGATGACCAGCTCATTGAGAGAGATGTCTGAGCAGCTCATCTTCAGGAGCACAGTGATGTCGCAGAAGAAGTGGGGGATGGTATTATCAGCACAGAAGGATAACTGGACCAAGAGCAGGGTGTGCAACAGGGCATGAATGCAAGAGAAGAACCAGGACCCAGCTATTAATGAGATACACAGTTCCTGCCTCATGACAGTGGTGTAGTGGAGTGGCTGACAGATGGCAACATACCTGTCGTATGCCATCACTGCAAGAAGGAAGTTGTCAAGACAACCAAAAAGTATGAAAAAATACATCTGAGAAATGCACCCCATGTAGTGAATGGATTGTTGCTGAGTCTGCATGTTCATGATCATCTTTGGAACTATAGTAGATGAAAGGGAAATATCAGAGAGGGCCAATTGGCTGAGGAAGAAGTACATAGGGGTGTGGAGGCGAGAGTCCAGCCTAATGAGCAGGATGATGAGCAGGTTCCCCAGCACCGTGGTCAGGTACATGCCCAGGAACAGGACGAAGAACACGCCCTGCTGCTCTGGCTGGATGGGGAACCCCAGGAGGAGGAACTCGGACATGCTGCTCTTGTTCTCCTTCCTCATGCTGTTCTTATCTCTTCTGGCAACTGGGGAAAATAGGGAAGGTCACTCAACATGTCATAACATTTTAGTAAGTTCCCTTCTATAAAAATTCTTAATTTTAACTACCTTTCTGTTTATTTTTCACACTGTTGGTGCATGAGATAATTTGTCCATCTCTAGCTCTAATGATACATGAAACTGCACATTTACCAGTTTTTTTTCCTGAAAACAGCTAAAGAACAATTATTCTTTACTCAACAAATATTTATTGAAAAAAAGCTTTGTCCCATATTGAGTACACAGTGGTGAACAGGAAATAGGAAATCTCTATGTTCAAGAAGTCTATATCTTTATATCAAGCCAGGTTCAAACCCCAATAATTTACTAAGATCGAAATGTGAAATGGGCACCAGGAAAGAGGTATGCATCATTTCCTTTTAAAAAGGATGTGAAGAGAAATGGCCACAGTCGCCAAACTGTGGAAAGAACCAAGATGCCCTTCAACAGATGAATGGATAAGGAAGATGTGGTCCATATACACTACAGAGTATTATGCCTCCATCAGAAAGGATGAATACCCAACTTTTGTATCAACATGGATGGGACTGGAAGAGATTATGCTGAGTGAAATAAGTCAAGCAGAGAGAGTCAATTATCATATGGTTTCACTTATTTGTGGAGCATAAGAAATAACACGGAGGACATGGGGAGATGGAGGGGAGAAGGGAGTTGGGGGAAATTGGAGGGGGAGATGAACCATGAGAGAATGTGGACTCTGAGAAACAAACTGAGGGTTTTGAAGGGGTCGGGGGTGGGAGGTTGGTGGGTATTATAGAGGGCATGCATTGCATGGAACACTGGGTGTGACATAAACAATGAATTCTGGTACACTGAAAAGAAATTTTAAAAATAAAATAAAATAAAATAGTAAAAAAAAAAAAAAAAGATGCAAAGACCCCTAAGTTGGAACAGAATTACTAAAGCTTTATCACAGTCTTTCAGTACAATTGGCTGGGTTCTGCCTGTTTTAAGTTATTTAAAATTCCCTATTACCAAAAATGTCCATCCAGTTTTTCCAAACCAACATTAAGAATAGCACCGAGCAATTCGGGGTCTCTTCTGATTCCATACAAATTTTAGAATTATTTGCTCCAGCTCTTTGAAAAATACCGGCGGAATTTTGATCAGAATGGCATTAAAAATATAGATTGCTCTAGGCAGTATAGACATTTTAACAATGTTTATTCTTCCGATCCAAGAGCATGGAATGATCTTCCATCTTTTTGTGACTTCTTCAATTTCTTTCATGAGTGTTCTGTAGTTCCTCGAGTACAGATCCTTAACCTCTTTGGTTAGGTTTATTCCAAGGTATCTTATGGTTCTTGGTGCTATAGTAAATGGAATCGATTCTCTAATTTGCCTTTCTGTATTTTCATTGATAGTGTATAAGAAAGCCACTGATTTCTGTACATTGACTTTGTATGGAATCAGAAGAGACCCCGAATTGCTAAGGAAATGTTGAAAAACAAAAATAAAACTGGCGGCATCACGTTAGCTGATTTCAAACTTTACTACAAAGCTGTGATCACCAAGACAGCACAGTACTGGCAAAAAAACAGACACATAGACCAGTGGAACAGAGTAGAGAGCCCAGATATGGACCCTCAACTCTATGGTCAAATAATCTTTGACAAAACAGGAAAAAATATCCAGTGGAAGAAAGACAGTCTCTTCAATAAATGGTGCTGGGAAAACTGGACAGCTATATGTAGAAAAATGAAACTTGACATTCTCTTACACCGTACACAAAGATAAACTCGGAATTGATAAAAGACCTCAACGTGAGACAAGAATCCATCAGAATCCTAGAGGAGAACATAGGCAGTAACCTCTTTGATATCAGCCACAGCAACTTCTTTCAAGATATATCTCCAAAGGCGATAGAAACAAAAGCGAAAATGAACTTTTGGAATTTCATCAAGATCAAAAGCTTCTGCACAGAAAAGGAAACAGTCAAGAAAACAAACAGGCAACCCACAGAATGGGAGAAGATATTTGCAAATGACAGTACAGACAAAAGGTTGATATCCAGGATCTATAAAGAACTTCTCAAACTCAACACACACAAAACAGACAATCATATTAAAAAATGGGCAGAAGACATGAATAGACCCTTCTCCAATGAAGACATACAAATGGCTATCAGACACATGAAAAAATGTTCATCATCACTAGCCATCAGGGAAATTCAAATTAAAACCACATTGAGATACCACCTTACACCAGTTAGAATGGCTAAAATTAGCAAGACAGGAAACAACGTGTGTTGGAGAGGATGTGGAGAAAGGGGAACCCTCTTACACTGTTGGTGGGAATGCAAGCTGGTGCAGCCACTTTGGAGAACAGTGTGGAGATTCTTCAAGAAGTTAAAAATAGAGCTTCCCTATGACCCTGCAATTGCACTACTGGGTATTTACCCCAAAGATACAGATGTAGTGAAAAGAAGGGCCATCTGTACCCCAATGTTTATAGCAGCAATGGCCACGGTCGCCAAACTGTGGAAAGAACCAAGATGCCCTTCAACGGATGAATGGATAAGGAAGATGTGGTCCATATACACTATGGAGTATTATGCCTCCATCAGAAAGGACGAATACCCAACTTTTGTAGCAACACGGACGGGACTGGAAGAGATTATGCTGAGTGAAATAAGTCAAGCAGAGAGAGTCAAGTATCATATGGTTTCACTTATTTGTGGAGCATAACAAATAACATGGAGGACATAGGGAGATGGGAGAAGGGAGTTGAGGGAAATTGGAAGGGGAGGTGAACCATGACAGACTATGGACTCTGAAAAACAACCTGAGGGTTTTGAAGGGGTGTGGGGGTGGGAGGTTGGGGGAACCAGGTGGTGGGTACTAGGGAGGGCACGGATTGCATGGAGCACTGGGTGTGGTGAAAAAACAATGAATACTGTTATGCTGAAAAGAAATAAAACATTAAAAAAAAAAAAAAGAATAGCACCGAGCACTATTTCAAGTGTTTTACATATACCTTCAAACAGAACCTCACCATAGTCCTTACAAATGGTGTCATTATAGTCATTTTAACTGTGAGACAACAAATATGTACATTATTTAAATGTGCAAATGTACACACAATTAAGTGCAATAGATAGAATCACAACATATGTCTGACAGAGTGCATACTTTTAACCACTCTGCATAGAAATCATACTCTCATTAGAATGTCCAGAGAAGTTATGTGTCAACTACCTTTGTCCAAAATGTCCTCAACTCCCTCTAAGAAAAATTTACCACTCATGTTTATACAGTTTGCAAAGGATTTTCACATGCTTTGACTTCTCTGAAAACAGCAAGTGTATATTTAGGGACTGTTTAGTACACAAGGCAAACTTCGTGCCCTCATTTTATAGATATAACAACTGAAACTAAAAAGATTACTGACTTACCCACCTTGACTCTACTCTTTGATGGTAGATTCTAGATTTATTATCTATTTGGACATTAGACTGGAGGTTAGGATAAAACACATACCCTTGAAGAAAGAATCAAGACTGACATTCTCACTCAAGTGTAGGAGCAAGACTGTGAGTCCTCCTTAAGGATCACAACCTTGCTCAGGGACACGGGTATCTTGGCTCATGGCTTCCAAGAAAGAAAGTGACTTGACTTTTATGTGGAGGCATGCCTGCTCACTGCCATAACCTGTGTCAGTCCTTACTGAGAAATCAGAAGAAAACGAGAGGGCCAGGACCAACCATGAACTTTGATTTGGCAGGACCTTTAGATGGAGACAGCTGGGCCTATAGCAATGGAAAGGAGGTCAGACTGTGACCTTGAAGTATGAGAGGGAGCCTTTAAATGGATCTGTTTTCTCGGAATTCTACTTGTCCTACTCTAGACAATGGTGAAATAGAAACCTTCATGACACAAACATCAGATTCAGGGAAAGCTAATAAAAATTCCTCCCATTCCGCCTATTATGTTACAGGCATGGTGCTGAATGATTTGTGTGCACTGTCTCATTTATCCTTAAAATAGCATAATGAAGTAAGAATAGTTACCTTTCCCTTGCCAGTGAAGAATCTGAGGCTCAGAGAGATGAAGTCACTTCCTAAGATCACAAAATATGTAAGAGCCAGACTGAAGTTTGGGCCCCAGGCTACCATACTGCAGACACTGAGCTTATACCCATTAGTATATAACACCTGTCCAGGACTGGAAATGCATGTGAACCCACATGCTTAATGCAGTAATATACATATGACCACTGTTGAAACACAGTTAAAGAAGTAGTTGAGTTTGTAGAAAAGAACCAGAGGACCCTAAGATAACTACATGAAGCATACAATAACAACAACACACTCTAAACATTTGGAACCATATAAAATTGACTTATAAACAAAATGCAATATTACACATAATCAAACACTGAGGTGACATTTTAAGACCTCTCACCTATTGCTGGTCATGAGTAAATTCATGAAACTTCTCCCCCAGGTTGGGGAGCACATGCATTTCTCTTCAGACTACACAATCTCATTTAACTATGATGTCTGTCCAAGGATGAAAATATGGGAGTTATAGAAAGAGAGGGGGCAAATACTTGATCTCAAAGGGACTGGGGATATCCAAGATCACAGACACAGATGCCCTGCACTTGTTTAAAGGGGCAACACTTATTTAGACTTCTACGCCCTTGTCTAAGAGAGGAAAAGTATAAGACCAGCAGTCAATCACACACACACACACACACACACACACACACGCACACACAATTCATGAACAAAACATACTATATCTGCATTGTACAAGCAAGGAAACACCACACAAACCCATACATATGTAGAACTCCAGACACAGAGACACACTTTGCCCACCTAGCATTCCCAGCTCTCTCTGACCTGTGCCACTTCTTAGTGAGCTAAGGTACCTTCTAATACAGTTTCTTGAGTCCTCAGCTTCTGTTTAGAACAACAGGAACAAAAAGTAAGAAGAAAGCCTTTGTGAGCCCATGACCTCATGAGCTCTCTGTGACTGTCCTTGAGCTCCAGGGCAACAGGCAGGAGATAACCATTTTACGAACCTCAGAGAGGACTCATGGGAAGTCCCTAAGCTCCTGGTTAAGGAAAGAATCAAAGCAGACTAATGGCCACCAATTCCTATCAGACCTTGGGGAGGAACCTGTTTAGGGGCTAGAGGGACTGAGCTGCTAGAGCTACCTGAGAGGGTGACCCAGATCTCAGGGACACTCTTGGCTCCTCCTTGCTCATACATAGTTCCAGAGGAGAAGTAGGAAAGGCTTATTCAGCCTCCATCACCAGAGTTGCCAGTGCACTGGGTCAGCCTCTCTCAACAGCACATTATGGTCCAAGAAGGGTAAGTCTGGCTCCTGAAAACTCCCACACCACTTGCTACCATGAGCACTCAAATCTAGCTTTAACTTCACATCTTCAGGTCCCCTCTCTCCCTAGGGAGAGACTTCAGGGCATGGAAGTTCACCTTTTTCAAGAGAGTGTAGAGGGGGGAGATTGAGTCTTTGGGCTCAGTTCTCAGAAGAATTGAGTCTGGTCTATACCACACATTAATTTTTGGCCCTGAGCACATAAAGTAATCCCCTAAGACCTGTTACATCAGCTGTAAAGTGTGGACAAAAATATATTGTCTGCAGAAGTTATTCCTGAAATTAAATTAGATGTTTCATGCTAAAACACATAATAAATGCACAACAGACATCAGCTCTTGTGATCGTTATCTTTGTATCTTCCCAAAAAAGATAATGATATCTAGAATCACTGTAATTGCCATGGGATTGCTATTGAATGAATAATTGAATTAACTGGTTAATTAATTCTTCCAATCTAATAGTAAGAATTTATTCCTGCCCTAAGAGATTAAATGAGTTAAAACACATGGTGAACTTAGAACATTGTCTGGCATTTTGTAAGTCCCGAACAAACTTTGGCTATTTTGTTGCCATGGTTTACAGACTCATTACCTTCAGCTGCTCACATGTACACATATTTGTTTCATTAACATCTTAGTTACTGATAACTCCATGTTGTTCAAACCAAAATGTAGGAACCTGTTAGCTACCAGAGGAGATCTGGGTGGGGGGACAGGTTCAGTAGGTGATGGGGATTAAGGAGCACCTTTGCTGTGATGAGCACCAGGTGTCGTATGGATGCATTGAATCACTATATTGTACACCTGAAACTAATATTACACTGTATTTTAACTAACTGGAATTTAGATTAAAACTTTTTTTTAAATGTAGGACTCCTTGACTCCTACCTTTCTCTCACACTCTCAATTCATCAGCAACTCTTGTCGGTTACAAATTACAACCCAAAACAGTATTCACCAATTTTTTACTACTTTCCCTGCTACCATCCTAGCTTATTACTTCTTAACTGCACTGTTGCAGTAGCTCCTAGGTGGTCCCCCTGCTTCCACACAGCCCTCTTCTCCAGCAGAGTGATCCTTTTTAAAGCTGAATCATGTTACTCTTCTGCTGAAAAAATTCCAAGGGCTACACAAATAATTCACAGTAAAAATCAAATCACAAAGCCTAAAGGACCTAGGTCCTGTTGACTTTTTAAAATCATCCCCTCAAAACAAAAATAAATAAACAAAAAAACCTGCACACATATGTAAATATATCTCCTCCTGCTCTTCTGCATGCTGACTGCCCTTCAGGGAAGAATCTTTTTGTTGCTTGGACATAGCTAGCATTGTCAAATTTCATAATGTTGCAGTTGCTAAACCTGTTCCCTGAAATACTTTTCCTGCAAATATCCCAGTGGCTCTGTTCCCTGCTGCTTTCAATTCTTTGTTCAAATATCACCTTCTGGGTGAGACCAGCGATCATCACCAATCATCATAACACCACTTAAAGTTGCAGCCTCTACCCTGTATTCCTGATTTCTCTACAAACTACCTTTTATGTCACTTAAAAACCACGAAACTTACTTACATATTAAGTTTATTTTCACTGTCTCCCCACTAGAATGTAAGCTCCACAAAAGGAAAATATTTTTGTCTGATTTGTTCATTTCTAGAATTTTCCATAAACACAGTAGACACATTAAAAAAAATAAAAATAAATAAATTATCCAGCCACTGTAGCCCACGGACCTCAATGTGGGCAGTGGCCTCATCCAACAGAGACCATAATAGCAAGCCTCACCTGCTCAAGGATGCTACCAACTGACCTGTCCACAGACCCAAGCTGAACTGACTGGTGAAAGACTGTCCTTGCCAAAGAAAATCTGTGAAGTGTAGAAGAAGAGCCTGCTTATTCAAATATACAGATACCAAGGCAAGGAATTAGGATCATGAAGAATCAGGTAAAACCAACACTACCAAAGGAAACTAATAAAGCTCTAATAACTAACCAAAAGAAATAACATAATAAACTGTTTGACAAATATTTCAGAATAATCCTCTTAAGGTTTAGTGAACCACCATGAGAGGATAGGGTTTATCCCTGGGCTGCAAGAGTAGTTCAACATATGTAAATCCATATGTGATTCACCAGATTCATAGATTAAAAATAAAAATAATTTGATTCTCTCATAGATGCAGAAAAATCAATTGATTAAATGCAAACTCCATTGTGATAAAAACCTCAATAAATTGTGTAGAGAATAAACATCTCTCAACATAATAAAGGCTCTATTTAACAAGCCTGCAGCTAACATCATACTCAGTGGTCAGAGGTTGAAAGCTTTTCTTCTAAGATTGGGATCAAGATAAAGATGCCCTCTCTCATTACTCCTATTCAGCATTGTACAGAAATCCTATCCAGAGCAATTAAGCAAGAAAAGGAAATAAAACATATCAGAATTTAAAAGGTAGAAGTAAAAGTGTCTGTATTAGCAGATGATAGGATCATATTTAGAACATCCTGAAACTCTAACAACAACTATAATAATAAATCTGAATACAGTAAAGTTGCCAGGTACAAAATCAACACAGAAGAAACTGTTGTGTTTCCGTACACTAACAACAAATTATCTGATAAAGAAATAAAGAAAATAATACCACTTACAATAACTAGACAATAAAATAGTTAGGAATAAACTTAACCAAAGAAGTGAAAAATCTGTGTGCTGAAAACCATCAGATATTGATTTTTAAAAAATTGAAGACACAAACAAATGGAAATATACTTAGGGTTGCAAAAAAAAAAAAAGAAATAAATCATAAAAAATTTTAAAAAATATAATACAATATTTGTTAAGTATCAAATAAAGAAATATGAAATTCAAAAAAAATAAAATAAAATAGAAATAAAATAATTGTAATAAATTGGTAATAAATAGTAATAAATAAATTTGGTAATAAATAAATTGGTAATAAAATAGTTCTAAATCAATTACTATTTTAAAAAAGTATATATATTTATATATGTATATTAAAAAACTGAAAGAATATTCACTGTGATATTAATGGCTGTGTAGAGCAGAATTGCAACTAGTTTTTCTTTTTTGCATATTTGCGTTTTCTAATTTTTCTGCAATAAATACTTATTCTCTAAAAAAAAATAAAATAAAATAAAGAGGGCAAGTGATGTGATGAGCACTGGATGTTATATGCAACTAATGAATCATTGAACATTACATCAAAGACTAATGATGTACTACTATATATTGGCTAATTGAATTTAAATAAAATAAATAAATAAGGCACAATCAAAAATAGAAAAGTTAACAACTGGAACTACATAAAACTAAAATGCTTCTTTTTTAAAAAATTTTATTTATTTATTTTAATAAATATAAAATGTATTTTTATCCCCAGGGGTACAGGTCTGTGAATCTCCAGGTTTACACACTTCACAGCACTCATCATAGCACATACCCTCCCCAATGTCCATATCCCCACCACCCTCTCCCGTCCCTGCTCCCCCC
>JAHRIG010000040.1:12257883-12297661 GCA_020311275.1 Eira barbara
TCTTCTGAGGGAGAGGCCTGTTGTGGTGATTCTCAAGTGTCTTTGCCGCAGGCGGAATTGTACCACCCCTGCCAGGGGCTGGGCTAAGTAATCCGCTTGGGTTTGCTTTCGGGAGCTTTTGTTCCCTGAGCGCTTTCTGTAGAGTTCCGGAGGACGGGAATGAAGATGGTGGCCTCCCAATCTCTCGGCCTGGAGGAGCCAAGAGCTTGGGGTTCTGCTCCTCAGTGCGCCCTCAGAGAAAAGCGCCCAACCACCCCTCCTCCCTGGCCAGCCATTGCGCCTGGAGGAAAGCAGTCAATTGCTGGCACTTGGAGAAAAGCGCCCAGTAGCTTCCGTCTCCATGGCTTCTGGCCGCACTCCAAGCCCACCCAGCCTGTGACTGGCACAAGGTAACCCCGGGCTGAGAGCTCACTCCTTGGCTTTGTTGCTGTAGCCGGCTTCCCCACTCTAATACCTGTGAGCTCTGCAGCACTCAGACACCCCCAGTCCTTCTGTGACCCTGTTGGGCCTGGGGTTACGCTGACCCTGCCTAGGCTTCCCCGTAGTTTAGCCTCTGGAGCAATGTCCCTCCGTGGAGCAGACTTTTAAAAGTCCCGATGTTGTGCTCCATTGCTCCACCACTTGCTGGGAGCCGGCCCCTCCCCCCACGGTCTGTCTTCCCGCCGCTTTGGATTCACTTCTCCGCAGGTCCTACCTTTCAGAAAGTGATCAATTTTCTGTTTCTAGAATTGTTGCTCTTCTTCTCTTCGATTTCCTGTTGGATTTGTAGGTGTTCACAATGGTTAGATAAGCTGTCTAGCTGATCTCCTGCTACCCTATGTCATCTCAGCCTGCTACTTCTCCGCCATCTTGACTCCTCCTCCCTAAAATGCTTCTGTACATCAAAGGAACAATTAAAAAAATGAGAAGATAACCTACAGAATGGGACAAATTTTTTGCAAACCACATATCTGATGAAAGGTTAATATCCAAAATACACATGGAACTCATACAACTCAACAGCAAAACTAAAAAAAAAACAGGCAAAGGACCTGAAAATACATTTTTTCAAGGAAATAATCCAAATGGCCAAAAGGCACATGAATAGATGCTAAACATTTCTAACCACCAGGGAAGTGTAAGTCAAAACCACAATGAAGAAAACCCAGAAATGAACCCACAACTATATAGTCAATTATTCTCCAACAAAGCAGGAAAGAATATCCATTGGAAAAAGACAGTCTCTTTAACAAATGGTGTTGGGAAAGTGGACAGCAACATGCCAAAGAATGAAACTGGACCTCTTTCTGACACCATACACAAGAATAAATTCAAAATGAAAGAAAGACCCACATGTAAGACAGGAAATCATCAAAATCCTACAGGAGTACATTGGCAGAAACCTCTTTGACATTGGCCAGATCAACTTCTACTAGATACATCTCCTGAGGCAAGGGAAACAAAACCAAAAATAAACTATTGGGACTTCATCAAAATAAAAAGCTTCTACCCAGTGAAGGAAACAATCAACAAAACTAAGAGGAAAAGATATTTGCAAATGACATTCTGATAAAGGGTTAGTATCCGAAATACATTTTTAAAAACTTAAAAACTCAACACCCCCCCCAAAATAATCCAGTTCAAAAAATGTGCAGAAGATATGAATAGACATTTTCCAAAGAAGACATACAGATGGCCACAGACACATTAAAAAGTGCTCCACATCACTCATCATCAGGGAAATATAAATCAAAATGACAATGAGCTATCACCTCACACTGGTCAGAATTACTAAAATTAACAACACAGGAAACAAAAGTTGTTGACAAAGATATAGACAAAGGGGAACCCTCATAACCTGTTAGTGGGAATGCAGACTGGTACAGCCACTTTGGAAAACAATATGAAGTTTCTTCAAAAAATTAAAAATAGAACAACCCTACAATCTGGCAACTGAACTACTAGATATTTACCCAAAAGGTAAAAAAATACTGACTCAAAGGGATACATGCATTCTGATGTTTATAGCAACATTATCCCAAATAGCCAAATTATGGAAAGAGCCCAAATGTCCATCAACTGATGAATGGAGTGTGTATGTGTGTGTGTGTGTGTGTGTGTGTGTGTGTGTGAATAATATTACTCAATAATCAAAAAGAATGAAATCTTGCCATTTGCAAAGGCATGGATGGAGCTAGAGAATGTTAAGTCTCTAAGCAAAATAAGTCAGAGAAAGACGAAGACCATACGATTTCACTCACATGTGGAATTTAAGAGACAAAATAGATGAACATGGGGTGGGAAGAGAGACAAGTCAGGAAACAGACTCTTTTTTTTTTAAAGATTTTATTTATTTATTTGACAGAGAGAGATCACAAGTAGGCAGAGAGGCAGGCAGAGAGAGAGGAGGAAGAAGGCTCCCTGCTGAGCAGAGAGCCCCATGCGGGACTTGATCCCAGGACCCTGAGACCATGACCTGAGCTGAAGGCAGAGGTTTAACCCACTGAGCCACCCAGGCGCCCAAGGAAACAGACTCTTAACTGTAGAGTTAAGAGGGTTACTGAAGAGGAGGAGAACGGTAGGGGGGAGGAGTTAAATGGGTGATGGGTATTAAGGAGTGCACTTGTTGTGATGAGGACTGGGTGTTCTAGATAAGTGTTGAATCACTAAATTCTATACCTGAAACTAATAGTACATTGCATGTTAAATAACTGGAATTTAGATTAAAAACTTGAAAAAAAAATTAAAAATTAAAAAAATTTTTAAAACCACAATGAGTTATCACCTCACATCTGTGATAATGGTTATTATCAAGAAAGCAAGAGACAACAAATGCTGAAGCAGATATAGACAAAAGGGACCCTTGTGCAGTGTTGGTGCAGTCACTATGGAAAACAGGGCAGTCACTATGGAAAACAGTTTGGAGGTTCCTCGAAAAGTTAAAAATAGGGCACCTGAGTGGCTCAGTGTGTTGATCCTCTGCCTTTGGCTTGCGTCATGATCTCAGGTTCTTGGGATCAAGTCCCACATTGGGCTCTCTGCTCAGCAGGGAGCCTGCTTCCCCCTCTCTCTATGCCTGCCTCTCTGCCTACTTGTGATCTCTCTCTGTGTGTCAAATAAATACATAAAATCTTTAAAAATAAATAAAAATAGAACTATCATATGATCCAGCAAACCCATGCTGGGTATATACATCCAAAAGAAATGAAATCACTATCTTGAAGAGCTATCTGCATGTCTATGTTCATTACAGCTGTATTTAAACAGTCAAGACATGGGAAAAAACCTAAATATTTATCAATGGATGAGTAGATAATGAAAATTGGAAATATAAGAGAATATTACTCAGCCACAAAAAAGAAGGAAATATTGCCATTTGCAACATGGATGGACCTTGAGGACATTATGCTAAGTGCAGTTAGAGAAAGACAAATACGGTGTGGTCTCACTTATATGTGGAATCTAAAAACAAATAAACAAAAACAGAACTCAGAGAAACAGAGACCAGATGGATGGTTTCCAAGAGCAAGGAGAGAGGGTGGGAGAAATGGATGAAAGCATTCGAAGAGTACAAACTTTCAGCTATAAGATGAATAAGTTCTGGGGATATAACTTACAGCATGATGACTGTAGATAATAAGATTGTATTGTGTATTTGAAAGTTGCTAAGAGAGTAGATTTTAAAAGTTCTAACTGCACAAAATGTATTATAACTTGTGAGGTCGTGGATGTAGCAATTAATATGATTGTGACAATTTTGTAATCTGTACATATATAAAATTATTGCACTCTACACTTTAAACTTATACAATGTTCTATGTCAGTTATATCTCAATAAAGCTAGAAAAAAACAAGAGGGGGGGAAGGAAGGAAAGAAGGAAGGAAGGTAGGAAGTTGAATGAATGAATAGAAAGCACAGAAGTAAACTCTAAATGGATGAAACCTCAATGTGAGATAGGAATCCATCAAAATCCTGGAGAAGAACATACGCAATAACCTCTTCGACATCGGCCACAGCAACCTCTTTCAAGACACATCTCCAGAGGCAAGGGAAACAAAAGTGAAGATGAACTTTTAGGACTTCATCAAGATAAAAGCTTCTGCACAGCAAAGGAAACAGTCAACAAAACAAAGAGGCAACCCATGGAATGGGAGAAAATATTTACAAATGACACTACAGACAAAGGGCTGATATCCAAGAGCTATAAAGAACTCCTCAAACCCAACACCCAAAAAACAGATAATCAAGTCAAAAAATGGCCAAAGGACATGAACAGACACTTCTCCAAAGAAGACATACAAATGGGTAACAGATGCATGAATAAATGTTCAACATCATTAGCCATCAGGGAAATTCAAATCAAAACCACATTAAGATAACACTGGAGCACTGGGTGTGGTGCATAAACAATGAATTCTGTTACACCAAAAAGAAATTAATTTAAAAAAAAAGTTTTTTTTAAATTTTTTATTTCTTTTCAGTGTAACAGTATTCATTGTTTTTTCACCACACCCAGTGCTCCATGCAATCCGTGCCCTCCCTAATACCCACCACCTGGTTCCCCCAACCTCTCACTCCCCGCCCCTTCAAAACCCTCAGGTTGTTTTTTAGAGTCTATAGTCTCTCATGGTTAAAAAACAAACAAACAAACAAATACTTTACACCAGTTAGAATGGCAAAAATTGAAAAGGCAAGAAACAACAAATGTTGGAGAGGTTGTGGAGAAAGAGGAACCCTCTTATACTGTTGGTGGAAATGCAGGTTGGTGCAGCCACTCTGGAAAACAGTGTGAAGTTTCCTCTGCAATTGCACTACTGGGTATTTACCCCAAAGATACAGATATAGTGAAAAGAAGGGTCACATGCACCCCAATGTTCACAGCAGAAATGTCCACAAAAACCAAACTGTGGAAAGAGCTGAGATAGACATATGGATAAAGAAGATATGGTCCGTATATACAATGGAACATTATTCAGCCATCAGAAGGGATGAATACCCACCATTTGCACTGACATGGGTGGAACTGGAGGGGATTATGCTAAGTGAAATAAGTCAAGCAGAGAAAGACAATTATCATATGGTTTCACTTATTTGTGGAACATAAAGAACAGCATGGAGGACATTAGGAGAAGGAAGGGGAAAATGAAAGGGGGGAAATTGGAGGAGAGAGATGAACCATAAGAGACTATGGACTCCGGTAAACAGAGGGTTTCAGAGGGGGGAGGGATGAGGGGATGTGTTAACCAGGTAATGGGTATTAAGGAGGGCATGTATTGCATGGAGCACTGGATGTTATACTCAAACTATGAATCATGGGACACTACATCAAAAACTAATGATGTTACTGTATGATGTCTATCATAACATAATAAAATAAAAATTTTTTAAAAAGCTAGTCACATGAATAGGCAGAACTCTAACACAAAACTTTCTGTCTCTGTATTACTCTTTTTTGTTTTTTAAGGGTAACCTAATCTATGTTTGTCCTCCCAGGGGACACATGTATTTGTGTGTGTGACTTTTTATTATGTTGTTGGTTGCTCTTAAAATATAGATTAAAATACAAATATTCATCTAAAAGCTAAGGAAAAAGACATATATTATGTGAGACAGTGGTTTACACTGAGGGCAATAATAGAATATGTTTGATTTCCTATACATTGTTATGGATGATGCTTATCAGGATACACAATATTCTCTACATAAAACCTAAAAGGAAATGTTCTTTGATTTCAGTGCCAAGAATAGTTGTTATCCTCATTTTCAGATGAAGAAATTCAGACTAACAGACAATAAGTAATATGCTAAAAGCAACTAACCTACTGGTGAGATACGAATTCTATTGAATATCTTCTTTCTTCAACCATAGCCTTAAAAGACCACACTGAGCCTAAACTCTGAAAACACATCCAATATTTTTCCAAAGTCCTTTTGCTAAATATGACAATAAATGTTGCTCTATCCTGTACTTTAAACATATATAAACTGACATTAACCTAATCCCACATAGAAAAAGTTTGAATCCACATGCCTGCCAACATACTGGAACACGCCAAACACCACTGATATACACTCCCTGAATCCCCTGAAGACTGCAACCTCCCCAGTTCTAGAATATACCAGGTCCCTACCTGACTCCCCAAACATAATAATATTCACCCACATAAATACTTGTTCACCCTTGATAACCCAGAGTTGGGGAAATGAAACACACCCTTGAGATGTTGCACTGAGGTTAAGAAACTCTGGGATGAGTTCCCACATGGAGACAGGAAGTCTCAGGGCTCCCCTTTCCCCTGGAGTCAGACCTGCTAAGTGTGATTCCCAGTCTGCTTACTCTGCTTTGAACAATCACAGGCGCAGCTGCCTAGAGAGATCTTTCACACCACAACTTCTTCAGCCTAACAAGGACTCTGGAGGCCAGCAGAGCAGAGCTCGCGAGGACTCAGGAGATGCTACCTGGGCTTTCACAATCAAGAGGGTCCTTGTCCCTTGAGTCAGGACATTTCTGCTTTCTGAGATGTGGAGCTGGGAAAGCAGCAGCATGCTGGGGACCAGACATGAGGTGTCGGAGGCCAGTGAAGGGAAACATGTTATCCTTCCCAAGTAACATATCCATTCACCTGCCTTTCCTATTCCTCTCCTTGTTCACCAGCCCAGAATGTCATGGGAGACACATGAGGTGGCTGTGCTTGGCTGAGAAGCAGACTGGAAGCTGAGTAGCAGGTGTGGTGCAGACCAGCTTCTGGAAACACTGGAAAGAAAGAACAGCATCTGGATGTGGAGGTGAGCTTCAGTAAACTAACCACCTGCTTGGCTCCTCCAACCTCTGGCACCTACACTTTCCTCCCTAATAGCTTCAAATATTTCATAGGTTAAGCAGTCATAGGGTCCAACTGAAACCTCCATCTGGCTTTTAGTTTTCAGTCCATCCATTTTGACCTCTTAGTCAGTTCACACTGTGGGCTTTGGTGGAAGGAAAACAGCATCAGGAAAGGAAAGGAGAGGAGAGGAGAGGAGAGAAGAGGAGAGGAAGATAGAAAGAGAGAGAGAAAGAAAGAAAGAGAAGAAGAGAGAGGAGAGAAAGAAAGAGAAGAATAGAGAGGGAGAGAAAAAAAGAAAAAGAAAGGAAGAAAGGGAAAGAGAGAAAAAGAAAGGGAGGAAGAAAGAAAGGGATGAAAAGAGGGAGAAGGAAGGAAGGAAAGAAAGGAAAAGAAAAGAAAAGAAGGGAAGAAGGAAGGATGGAAGGAAAGAAAGAAAATGGGAAAGGGAAAGAAAAAAAAGCCGTGTATTTCCAGCCTCACCCACTCACCTTGTGCTTTGAGAACTCTTCTTCCTGATTCTTATATTTTAAAAAAACTTTTTTTTTCCTAGTCATCAGAATAGGTGATCCTCACATCTATGACCTGGATTACCCAACCTCATTAATTAACCCAAATTTTCACTAATTTCCGATTTCCACAGGCAGCCCTTTCAAAAATGGCTCCTTGTGTAATACTGATCCGTGTTTCACAAATTGTTTTGCAGACATGGTGTCTCACTTGCTATTCATAAAACATCAGGAATCAGCTTAAGAACAAGTGACAGAGGACAAATCAAACCCCATCCAGAACACTGCCCAGCACTGATCACAACTCCACATGACAGACATGTCCCAGCCATGCATAGCCAATTTTTTTCCACCTGGTTTAGGCCAGATAATCATGGATGTTCAAAACTTCAAATCCTCCATCTGTGTAACACAGAAAGATAGGCACCTCCCTAGCCACTGCAAGGATAGATTTTGAATATGGAAGAAGAAAGCTTGTCAGTTAAGGGGGATAGAAGGGACAGTCACGTGGTAAATGACCACCATCAGGCAAACAGTGCCTGTGTATGATTGTGACCCAAAATGTAGACACACAGACATGAGGAGGTGTAGCCTAAGGGTTAAGAGCATGTGTCTCAGAGTGATTCAGCGTGGGGTTCAAATCCTGATTGCTACTCACTTCTTTGGTGACCTTGAGCAAACCACTGCACCTCTAAGCTTCAGGCTCCTGTTAAGAACACATGCCTCATGGTCCCTCATCATTTGTGGCATTTGTGAGGTCCTTAACACAAGCTTGACATGTAGAAAATTTTTCAGTGATACTGGTTCTTGTTATTAACTTTAACTACTGGTTCACTCAAATCATGCAGTGCATGAACTAACATTTCTTCTGTAAGCTCTTGCAAAAACCATGAGATTAGTCTGACAACTTGGCGGTGAGAAGGATATTTTAAGCATGTGTGTTAACTGATTTTGAGGACAAACAGCCATAGCAGATAAGGGAAGGTGACACGGAGACTTATGATGATCAAGAGTTTCTCTTGAGTCAGGGCACCTGGGCGGCTCAGCTGGTTAAGCATCTGACTCTTGATTTTTGTCTCTGGTCATGATCTCAGGGTCATGGGATTGAGCCCTCTTCAGGCTCCACACTGGCATAGAGCCTGCTTTAGATTCTCTCTCTCTCTCTGCCTCTGCCCCTCCCCTGCACGCCTTCTCACTCTCGAACGCTCTCTCTCAAAAGAAAAAGAAAAGAAAAAGAAAATGTAAGCATTCTTTTAGAATTTGCTTACTTAGCAACCTCCACATATGCAATACATAATCAGTTACACACGTAACATCATTTAATTGTAATATAATTACTGCATTTTAATTGTTTAATTAATACATTAATATTTCAATGTTAAATAAATTAATATATTAATTAGAATAACAATACTTAATCTATGAAAAGTTCAACATAAAAGGATCATGAAAAAGGTGTGAAAGAAATTATTTCAAACATATTGGTGATTTAAGTACATTCACTATAGAGATTTTTATGGTAAGTAGGAAGATATAAATAACAATATCTCAAACCATTTGAAAATCTCTATGTAATATGTCCACTAATGAGGTATAGATGCATATGCTGACTCTAAAAAGTTGATTTAAGGGGCGCCTGGGTGGCTCAGTCAGTTGAGCATCTGCCTTTGGCTCAGGTCATGATCCCGGGGTCCTGGGATTGAGCCATGCATTGGGCTCCCTACTCAAAGAGGAGTCTGCTTTTCCCTCTCCCTCTGCTGCTCCCCTTGCTTGTGCTTTCTCTTACTCTCTTTCACACTGTCAAATAAATAAATAAAATCTTTTTTTTAAAGATTTATTTATTTATTTATTTATTTGACAGACAGAGATTACAAGTAGGCAGAGAGGCAGGTTGGGGGGGGGGGGGGAGCAGACTCCCTGCCAAGCAGAGAGCCCGATGCAGGGCTCAATCCCGGGACCCTGGGATCATGACCTGAGCCAAAAGCAGAGGCTTAACCCACTGAGCCACCCAGGCGCCCCAATAAAATCTTTTTCTTTTATTTGACTTAAAACACTTTGCTTATATAAGATTTCTCACTACAGAGTTTTTTGTTGTAGCAGGAAAATAGAGGCCACGATGTCAATCACCAAGTAGCTGGATAAGGCTGAAAAAAGCATATTTCATCACTTAATATATAAAAAATTACTATGTTCTTTTAAGTATTTTTGCCTATACATACGACTGGTGAATTATAAAACATGAACTGAATACTTAACAATGGATGCCCATGCTGTACAAATGTGATTTAGGACAAAATATCAAAGAAATGAAAAATAATTTACCAGTTATGATAGCATGGCATGAGCTAAGGAGGATGAACCCCTCACCCTGTGCCCAAAGGAGAAAAAGCCCATTTTGTTTGGGTTAAACATTCATCTTGGATTTTTCCTGTTGGTTATTTTGGTAAACTCATCCCCCATCCATCTCCATCCCTTATACAGTGCTTGATGTTGTTTGTTGTTGATCTGTCTCCCCACCTAGAACATGAGCTACTTAATACATTGATTTCCCTGTTTTTATTGCTAAATCTCCAGCAAAGGAACAGTGTTTTCACAGAATAGGAACTGATGAACTGGAATCAGTGAGGTCCATCTCTGATGGTTTCTTTCTTTTTTTTTTTTTTTTAATTAAGTTCAATTAGCCAACATATATAATACATCATTGGTTTTTGACATAGTGTTCAATGATTCATTCGTTGTGTATAACATCCAGTGCAACTCTCATGGTTTCTAAAGGAAAACTTTTCTCTGTCCTTCCAACCTTCACTATAAGGCCTTGTGATGCCATGGATTTGAGAAGGGAGGGCCATATCAAGGGGGATTGACAAGCTGTCCCTGCATAGCAGCTAATTGTGACCAGAGAAAACAAAGACTTGCTGGGTTGTGGACTTGGAGTAAGGTAAATAACAAAATATCGTGTATAGAACTAGACCCAAGCCAATGGCAAGAGTCAACCAAACCAGCAGTGTCTCTGAGTTCATTCTCCTGGGACTCTCCTCCCGGCCTGAAGACCAGACATCCCTCTTTATCCTCTTCCTCACCATGTACCTGGTCACCATAATCGGGAACCTACTCATCATCCTGGCCATCCACTCTGACCCCCAGCTTCAGACCCCCATGTATTTCTTCTTGAGTTTCCTGTCCTTCACTGACATTTGCTTTACAACAACTGTTGTCCCCAGGATGCTAGTGAACTTCCTGTCGGAGAAGACCATCTCCTATGCTGGGTGTCTGACACAGATGTATTTCATTTATGCTCTGGGCAACACTGACAGCTGCCTTTTGGCAGTCATGGCCTTTGACCGCTATGTGGCCATCTGTAACCCCTTCCACTATGTCACCACCATGAACCACCACAACTGTGTCCTGCTGGTGGCCTTTTCCTGCTCACTTCCTCACCTCCACTCACTCCTACACACACTGCTACTGAATCGCCTCATCTTCTGTGACTCCAATGTCATCCATCACTTCCTCTGTGACCTCAGTCCCCTGATGAAGTTGTCATGCTCCCCCACTTTTGTCAATGAAATTGTGATAATGTCAGAAGGTTCTGTTGTTTTGGCGACCCCCTTTCTGTGCATTATTTTCTCTTATCTACGAATCCTCATCGCAGTTCTCAAGATCCCCTCAGCCGCTGGGAAACGCAAAGCCTTCTCCACCTGTGGCTCTCACCTCACCGTGGTAACTCTCTTTTATGGAAGCATCTTCTATGTCTATTTACAGCCGTTGTCCACCTACACTGCCAGGGACCACATAGCAACACTTGTCTACACAGTTCTGTCCTCCATGCTAAACCCTTTTATCTACAGTCTGAGAAACAGAGACCTGAAGCAAGGCCTGAAGAAGCTGATGGGCAGGAGGAAGTCCCAGGCAGCACCCTCTTGACAAACCCACACATATAATCTGCTCCACTTAAATCTGGTCTCTACTAGATCTTTGTGAAAACTGAACTGTTGCAAGTTAGCTTTTTTAACACATGTGAGATAAAGCTCACATCCATTGATGACAGTGACCAATTGTCCCTGCCTCTGCTGAAATCATGATAATTTTCCTCACTATTCCTCCATTTTCCCATTAAGATTCATTATGTTATCATCCTCCAAATATTGCTTTTAACTAATTCTCTTGTCACAAGTATTTCCTGAACAAATTGCTGTCTTTTTATTAAGACCTCCTCTCCAAAACCTTTCACAATACAGTATATTGCTGAAAATGATCACTGAACTTACAGCTTTTGAGTGTCTTTGCAAACATTTCAAGGGGAAAGGATTGAGGGAGAGAACAAAGGGAAGGAGAATTACATTCTAGTTAATTTTCTCACCAGGATTTTTATAATTCCTTATTTTTTCTTTCAAAAAACTTTTCTTCCTAAATGTATGTTGGATATTGAGATTTTTTTCAGTCATTTTCAGATTATAACAGATTAAAACAACCTAAGATCCCATCAATAAGGAATGGGAAAATAATGATTAATCACATAGAATGTAAGAATATGCAGCAGATCGGAAGAAACAAGTGGATGTCTATGTCTTCCTTGAAAAGCCACTAGGTAGAAAAATCAAGATGTGGAACAAGTATAAAAGTGTGAATTTATTATGTTTTTAAAAACTATATGAATCAGTGTGTGTGTGTGTGTGTGTGTGTGTGTGTGTATAGTCACTAGAGTAAGAATGGAAGTGCAGTGGGGGACACAGAGGGAGAGAATTCCCAACTCATACACGTTAGTAACGTCTGAACTTGTTTAAATTAATATATATATAGCTCATGTCATATGAACTTATTAATATATCAGATGACCAAAGCAATAGTGAAAGAATTTCTTTGTAGGATACCAAAGAAGAGAAACTTTCTAGGTGTGTGGATTATTATTTGACTCTTTCACTTCAGTGATACTTTAATAGTGTATAGCATTCAAAGTAGTGAAACTTTTGAAAGTTTAGAAATATATCTGCCTTGTCCTAGTGCATCAAGTGTTTTCAGTTATAAACAAGAGGTCATTGTAATTTGTATTCCTCTGTGACTTCCTTCCCTAACCACAGGCTATAGACCCCAACAGCAAATATGGCCCACTGCCACTGAGTAGGCTCTGGGAGAGTGAACCCTGATTCTACCCAGTTTACTCCAAGCCTGAGCACAGGAGCCTGACTTGGACATTGACAAACCCATTATAATTTTTTAATTTTTTTATTATGTTCAGTTAGCCAACATATAGTACATCATTAGCTTTTGATGTAGTATTCAATGATTCATTATAAAATTTAAATAGAAATTAAAAATAACCTTGAACAGCCAAGACACTCTTGAAGAAAAAAATCACAAAGTTGGAGGAAACACATTACCAAATTTCAAGACTTCTACAAAGTTAACATAACTAATTAAGTTTAATATTATATCCAAATACATAAATAGAACAGTTGAACATAGGGGAAAAAAGAAAAGAGAGGTAAACTATAAAACAGACTCTTAACTATAGAGAACAAACTGAGGTTTGCCAGAAAGGAGGTGGGCAGAAGAATGGGTTAAGTGGGTGATGGGTATTAAGGAGTGCACTTGTGATGAGTACTGGGTATTGTATGTAAGTGATGAATCACTAAATTCTGCTCCTAAAACTAATATTACACTATATGTTAACTAACTAGTCACTAAATTCTGCTCCTGAAACTAATATTACACTATATGTTAACTAATATTATACAATATGTTACACTATTTGTTAATAATTTAAATTAAAACTTTTTCTTAATGTAGGAATCCTTGACTCCCTTTCTCTCACACTCTCAAATCATCAGCAGCTCATGTTGATTTCAATTTAAAACCAAATAGAGTTATCCACCAAATTTTTACTACTTCCTCTGCTACCATCCTAGCTTATTACTTCTTTTTTTTTTAATTTTTTATTTCTTTTCAGAGTAACAGTATTCATTGTTTTTGCACCACACCCAGTGCTCCATGTAATCCGTGCCCTCCCTAATACCCACCACCTGGTTCCCCCAACCTCTCAGCCCCCCGCCCCTTCAAAACCCTCAGGTTGTTTTTCAGAGTCCAGAGTCTCTCATGGTTCACCTCCCCTTCCAATTTCCCTCAACTCCCTTCTCCTCTCCATCTCCCCATGTCCTGCATGTTATTTGTTATGCTCCACAAGTAAGTGAAACCATATGATAATTGACTCTCTCTGCTTGACTTATTTCACTCAGCATAATCTCTTTCAGTCCCGTCCATGTTGCTACAAAAGTTGGGTATTCATCCTTTCTGATGGAGGCATAATACTCAATGGTGTATATGGACCACATCTTCTTTATCCATTCGTCCGTTGAAGGGCATCTTGGTTCTTTCCACAGTTGGGCGACCGTAGCCATTGCTGCTATAAACATTGGGGTACAGATGGCCCTTCTTTTCACTCCATCTGTATCTTTGGGGTAAATACCCAGTAGTGCAATTGCAGGGGCATAGGGAAGCTCTATTTTTAATTTCTTAAGGAATCTCCACACTGTTCTCCAAAGTGGCTGCACCAGCTTGCATTCCCAACAGTGTAAGAGGGTTCCCCTTTCTCCACATCCTCTCCAACACACGTTGTTTCCTGTCTTGCTAATTTTGGCCATTCTAACTGGTGTCAGGTGGTATCTCAATGTGGTTTTAATTTGAATTTCCCTGAAGGCTAGTGATGATGAACATTTTTCCATGTGTCTGATAGCCATTTGTATGTCTTCATTGGAGAAGTGTCTGTTCATATCTTCTGCCCATTTTTTAATATGATTGTCTGTTCTGTGTGCGTTGAGTTTGAGGAATTCTTTATAGATCCTGGATATCAACCTTTTGTCAGTACTGTCATTTACAAATATCTTTTCCCATTCTCTGGGTTGCCTCTTTGTTTTGTTGATTGTCTCCTTTGCTGTGTAGAAGCTTTTGATCTTGATGAAGTCCCAAAAGTTCATTTTTGCTTTTGTTTCCTTTGCCTTTGGAGACATATCTTGAAAGAAGTTGCTGTGGCTGATATCAAAGAGGTTACTGCCTATGTTCACCTCTAGGATCCTGATGGATTCCTGTCTCATGTTGAGGTCTTTCATCCATTTTTAGTTTATCTTTGAGTACAGTGTAAGAGAATGGTCGAGTTTCATTCTTCTACATATAGCTGTCCAGTTTTCCCAGCACCATTTATTGAAGAGACTGTCTTTTTTCCACTGGATATTTTTTCCTGTTTTGTCAAAGATTATTTGACCATAGAGTTGAGGGTCCATATCTGGGCTCTCTACTCTGTTCCACTGGTCTATGTCTGTTCTTATGCCAGTATCATGCTGTCTTGGTGATCTCAGCTTTGTAGTAAAGCTTGAAATCAGGTAACATGATGCCGCCAGTTTTATTTTTGTTTTTCAACATTTCCTTAGCAATTCGGGGTCTCTTCTGATTCCATACAAATTTTAGGATTATTTGCTCCAGCTCTTTGAAAAATACTGGTGGAATTTTGATCAGAATGGCATTAAAAGTATAGATTGCTCTAGGCAGTATAGACATTTTTTTAAGATTTTATTTATTCATTTGACAGACAGAGATCACAAGTAGGCAGAGAAGCAGGCAGAGAGAGGAGGAAGCAGGCTCCCTGCTGAGCAGAGAGTCCAATGTGGGGCTCGATCCCAGGACCCTAGGATCATGACCTGAGCCGAAGGCAGAGGCTTTAACCCACTGAGCCACCCAGGTGCCCCCAGTATAGACATTTGACAATGTTTATTCTTCTGATCCAAGAGCATGGAATGGTCTTCCATCTTTTTGTGTCTTCTTCAATTTCTTTCATGAGTGTTCTGTAGTTCCTTGAGTACAGATCCTTTACCTCTTTGGCTAGGTATTATATGGAAAACCCAAAAGACTCCACCCCCAAACTACTAGAACTCATACATCAATTCAGTAATGTGGCAGGATACAAAGTCAATGTACAGAAATCAGTGGCTTTCTTATACACTAACAATGAAAATACAGAAAGGGAAATTAGAGAATTGATTCCATTTACTATAGCACCAAGAACCATAAGATAGCTTATTACTTCTTAACTGCACTGTTGCAGTAGCTCCTAGATGGTCCCCCTGCTTCCACACAGCCCCCTTCTCCAGCCAGAGTGATCCTTTTTAAAGCTGAATAATGTTACTCTTCTGGTGAAAAACTTCCAAGGGCTACACAAATAATCACAGCAAAAATCAAATCACAAAGTCTAAAGGACCGACGCCCTGTTGGCTTTAAAATCATCGCCTCAAAAATAAGAACAAAAGAGCAACAACAACCAAACCCCCCACACACATGCATAAATATATCTCCTCATGCTCTTCTGCATGCTCACTGTCCTTTAGGGATGAATCTCATTTTTTTTTCCTGAACATAGGATCCTGATCATCACATCTCAGAAATGTTGCAGTTGCTATACCTACTCCCTGAACTACTTTCCTGCAAATATCCCAGTGGCTCTGTTCCCTGCTGCCTTCAATTCTTTCACCCTCTTGGTGAAACCAATCCTCATCACACTCCTTTAAATTGCAGCCTGTCCCCTGCATTCCTCATTTCTCTACTACACTACATTTTATAGCACTTAAAAACCATGAAACTTACATATTAAGTCTATTTTCACTGTCTTCGCTCTAATATAAGCTCCACAAAAGGAAAATATTTTTTGTCTGATTGGTTCACTTCTAGAAATTTCCATAAGCACAGTAGATACATAATAAACATCTGTCAAAAAATCAATTACTTTAATATATATTTATCTTTTTCTTTTCTACAAATCAGGTCATGCTGTTTGTGAAGCAAAACATAACTCATTGTCATAACCTAGAATTAAGAAGGCCTAAATAAACTGTCCCCACAAAGAAAGTTCTAGTTAAAAAAAAAAAAATATATATATATATATATATATGTATATATATATATATATATACAGTCTAAATTGGTTTAAGGAATTTGTAAATGAGGTTTAATGCACTGCACTCTTCTGTTGGATTTTGTCACAGGCAAAAACTGATTTAAGGATAATAAAGCCAAAATCTTTACAATATGTTTAGATTTGGGGAAACAATCAGACACAATATGTAACTAGCAACTACATTACAAATTCAAACATTCTCAACTTTATTACTCTAAGCACTTGTAGCAACACATACTCTGTATAACTACAGGACATGATAGGCAAAAGGACAAAGAAACTAAAATGTTTATTATCTCATTTACAAAAATTGATGCACACTATGAATCTTCATTAAATATTATATTAGCCATTTTTATACAAACAATAACATTTATTTGCCACTTTCTATTTTAATTCCAGTATAGTTAACATAGTTTTATGTTAGTTTCAGGTGTATAATATAGTGTTTCAACAATTATATATATTACTCAATGACTAATATATATATTAGACATTTTGATGACTTCTTGTTTCTCTAAAACCATGTTTCACAAAACTTCATACTAATTCAACTGTAATGGTCCAGATGTTAATTTTGTTCTATAGGCAAGTAGCAAATCACACTTGAGAATTCTTATCTTTTCAAATTGGTATCACTAAGAGGTAAGAAGATATAACTTATACAAAATGCAATGTTATTCAGACCTCTAATCTTAATTTAAGATTGTTCCTCTTTTTCAAGAGAAAACATATAATCTTCCTTCAGAAAAAGAAGTTCATGTATTTTGATATCATGACAAGTTATTCTTACCTCTTCAGATGGATAAGGAAGTACCTTAAGATGTTGACTTTGCAAAAATGAGAGCTGCTGATAATGCCACATACCAAGGGTTATGTGAAAATAATGAAGACAAGAAGAGATATACCCGAACCAAGGCAATAGATTATGGAGATCATAACCTGAATATTTTTATTTCAATAGGTTCTAGAAAAATAGGCAGGGAATACAATCCAGGCAGGGGTCCAAAAAGGGGGAGAGAACATTGAAATCAAGGAAAATTTGAAGGACACCAGTGTATCAGTTAGCTTTTGGTGCATAACGAATCATCCCAAAACTTAGTGGTTTACACAACAAACTTTGTTTATATGACAATTTCATTGGCTGACAATTTGGGCTGGGAATATGTTCAGCTGTATGGGGCTTCTTGTCTGGGTTTGGTTCAGTTGATCTTAACAAGGGCTCACTCATGCCTCTGCTATTGCCTGCCAGGTCACCTGGGAGCTGGTTGATTGTTAGCTGGAGGATCTTGGTTCCCCTCCATGTGGCTCCCATCTTTACACAGACTAGGTTGGACTAGTTCACATGGTGGTCTCAAGGTTCCAAGAGCAGCAGCAACAGAGTCTGCTTAGGCTTGGAAATCTCACACCACTTTCACTGACTCTGTTAGTCAAAATCAACAAGTCCTGCCCAGATTCAGTGGGTAGGGGAAATAACCCCACTTACAAGGAGGTATTGCAAAGCGACTTGGCCATTTTTGCAATTTACCACTGTCACCTTCACAGTTTTTCAAGGACATGTCCCTGGAAATATCACTACGAAAATTAAGAACATGGTATTAAGGAGGGTACATGTTGTATACATGTGTACATGTGATGAGCAATGGGTGTTTTATGCAAATAATGAATTATTCAACACTACAATAATGATAATAAAACAACTTTTAAAATAAAACTTGAAAAAAATAAAACTTGAAAATTTAAATAGCAAAAGAAAGAAGAATTAAATAATGAGAAGTGGGTAAACGACTCAATATTGTGCAAGACAAAGTAAGACATACATCTCCTCCCTCACAACAGAAGTGTAGTGGAGTGGCTGACAAGTGACCACATACCTGTCATATGCTGTCACAGCAAGAAGGAAATTGTCAAGACAAACAAAAATTATGAAAAAATATATCTGTGTTACACACTCTGCATAGGGGATGGATGATCCTGAGCATGCATGTTTATCAGCATCTTAGGGATAGAGAGAGATGAAAAGGAAACATCAGTAAAGGCCAAGTGGCTGAGGAAGAAGTACATGGGGGTGTGGAGGCGAGAGTCCAGCCTAATGAGCAGGATGATGAGCAGATTCCCCAGCACCATGGTCAAGTACATGCCCAGGAACAGGGCGAAGAACAGGCATTGCTGTTCTGGCCAGATGGGGAGCCCCAGGAGTGACTCGGACACACTGCTCATGTTCTCCCTCTTCATTGTCTCCTTAATCTCTGCTGGGATTAAAAGAGTAGGAAATATCAGGGACTGAGATATGGTGGTTGTCATTACCGTGTGGACATTACAGCCACACACTTTTTTTCCCCCAGAAACTGTGAAAATTGAAACAAATCACAAATTTTGCTGTCTGAATCTTCTGTCTGCCCCCTTCTGGTCACAGAATGCATCAGACTTCCAACAGCACACAAGAATGCCTTCAAAGGAGAACCAGAATAAATTTCTTCACTTATTGAGCCATGTTCCAGATGCTTTCTTGGCACTGGGAATAGAACAGAAAATAAAACATTCAATCCTCTTCCTTCTTGGAGCTCACAATTATTGAGCACATTTTAGAGTACTGATCAAGCTTTGTAGCCAGAAATCTTGAATTGGATTCCAACCTCAACAATTTACTACCTGAGTGACCTTGGCCACTTTCTCTATGTCACTGCAGAGATCCTACTCTTCACCATTCTGCTCTTCCTGCCCTTCATTCATTTGGCAGAAAATCCTGGGCCATGTTTGGAATTGCTTCAGGGCTTCTAAATTACCCCAGCACCTCCTTGATTATCTACCTATACCCATACATATGATGACCTTATATTTTATTATCCAAGCCAGGACACTTGAAGACTGAGAAGAGAAGTTACATAATAATTATACTAGAACAACAGGTCTACACCAAGATGTTCCTGGGAAAACCAGAATGTGCAGTACCTACTTATACCACACTTTCCAATTTGCAAAGGACTTCCACATGCACTTACTTACATTAATTAGTAAACATTTATTGAATGCCTGTAAAGCAGGCATTCCAACTGTTAATTCTTTCATGTTACTATAGTAGAAACAGGTGCGAACTCATATACTCCAGAGTGTATACAAGTTGATGGACCCTGATCTTAAATATAGGACTTCCGATAGACTTTACACTAAAGAAGGCCAGGCAACCCCTTCACTGGGAGTTAAATCAGAGTTAGAGCCCTAGAATGGAGCCCAGTGAGACAGCATCCTTCTAAGTCACAGGGATATGATAGAAGAGCCTTTTCAAAGAACAGAGATGAACTCAGATGAACTTTGAGCTCGTTTCAGTCAGTAGGACAAGAAGGAGGGCAGATACTTAAACCTTTTCCTAATACGTGGCTGCTCAGTGACATTGATTGGGTAAGACTTCTCTCTGGAACTCAAGTATTTGGGGGTGAAATCCAAAAGTTTTGTGTCAAGTAGGATCTTCATATTCAGTGACTGGATGAGGAAGAATAGAACTCTGACGCAAGCCACCCCCACATGAAAGAAACAGCTGGCTACATGCTCAGGAAGGAGGGAGGGAAGCTGTCAGCTGGCTCTTTGGATCTTTCCTCTGCTTTACACAAAAGTCTCTAAACAGTCAAGAAATGACTAGTGAGTTTAAAATCTCATGCATTTAGGAAATAATCATGATGCTAGCACCCACTTAGTGCATGCTTATAGAATACTCCCATCACATTCTACAGTTCAGACATCTTAGCCTCACAGAGATTGAGCCCAAGGTCCAAAATGAAGTTTTAAAAATAGGATATTTGGGTCAAAATGTGTGTGACACCAGAGCCCAAACACTTAACCACTACCATGTTCTCAAGAGTAGAAATACAACATTGTGCAAGGCCAATGAAGAAAAGTACCCTTGGAGCACTGTAGGGTCTTCAAATCCCATGGATAAATGGCTTACAACCTGGCTTGGGGATGACTCTGCTTGGAGCTGCCTGTCTCTGAAATAGGAGGAGATAAGACATAAGAGGAGAATGTAGCTATAAGCCTGTTTATCCAGGACACACACACACACACACACACACACATTGTCTTATCATGGTTTTAGTTCTCTCCCTTATACACCCATTCGAAGTTAAAAATAGTCAAAGTGTGACTGTTTTATACATAAAAACACATATGTGGCCACACACACATACACACCAAAATAGACCTCGGGCCTATACTCATCCTCTTCATGACTTATACTCATTCTAGGTAAAAAAAAAAAAAAAAAAAAAAAAACAAAAACAAAAAACAAACACAAGAGCTTGTGTTACTTTTACATGAATTTACACACAACTGATAAATGGAACACTGTCACACACAATATAATACATAAACATCACTGTCATCACAGCACATCACATCACAGCACAACCTACCCAAAAACCACATACCATAAAATACACAGGTACACATCAAGACACATGAACGTACCATAGACAAACTTAAACCTAAACAGCACGTGCATACACACAAGTACACACATACACTAACAAGAAGAGCTTTCCTTCCAGTCTATTGAACCCCTTCCTACGGGAGCAGAGTTGCTATGTGAGTCAGTTGACCACCAAGAACACTAGGTTATACAAACAACACAAAAAACACACATGCATACACATTCTTGCATAAACATACATGTCCAGTGGCAGGTAGTGATTCTCCATCTTCCTCTGACCTGAGATACTCCTTGGTGAGCTCAGACACCTCTGGTCAAAGGTGTTGCCTGAGCCTTTATTTTCTGTTCATATATATATGACAGAGAGAGAAAGAGAGATTTTAAGAATTGGCTTATGCAAGGGGAAGAGTTTAGATGGTGGAGGAGTAGGAGATCCTAAGTTCATCCGGTCCCTGGAATTCAGCTAGATATTTATCAGATCATTCTGAACACCTGCAAAATCAATCAGAGATCTGAGAAAATAAATGCTGCAATTCTACAAATAGAAAAGTGACTACTTTTTGGAAGGCTATGGAGACTTGAATCTGGAGTGATCTATCAGAGGATAGGGCAGTGCGAAGAAGGTCACTGAAGAAGGCTACCACAAAGTGTTATAAGCAGCAGAGTGCAAAATTGGAACTTTTAGAAGTCCACTACAGTGGAAGATGCTCCTAACTTAAAGGTGCTCAGGTGGCAAAGAAGGTCAGAATCCCAGGTAGAACAGCATGGTCTCAGGACCCCCAGTGTCACAAGAATTGGAGTGCCTGAGCATGGCAGAGTTCCCAGGCATCACAGTGGGGAACCTGGCTGAAAACAGTGAGTCTAGGCACCAGATTTCTGCTTGGTGTTGCTATAAACTGTGAACTGCTACACAGTAACACAATCGCTCTCCATGTCCAGCAAGAGGCATAAGTGTGGGGGTGAGACCTCCCCTTACTCCCCCAGGAGGAACAGCTGGAGTCCACACTGCTGGAGTCTATAAAATTTGGCAACCTGAAGCTCAGTTGTGTGCCTGAGATAAAAATGCTCAGTTACAGACTGGGTGAACACAGAGTTCTGATGGAAAACAGGGAGACAAGAGTGATTAACTGCTTTTTTGTTAAGGCTTACTGAAGAGTGGGGGGGTGCAGATTTTCAGATCTGGGGCTAGAGATTGGGGAGTCGCCATTTCCATCCCCCCACCATTGGTGCTGAAAGCCTTCATGGAGCAAAACAGCACCACATAGTGAAATCTGGAACTGCTTGCACTGAGAACAGCCCCCTGGCAAAGGAGGAGCATTTCCACAAGTGCAAGGGCACCTGAGAATCAAGGCAACAGGTCCTTCCCCCAGATAACCAGCAGCAATACCTGGCTAGCAACAAGTTTACCAATCATAGAGAACTGCAAAACTTCAGCTCTTAGGGAAAACAGTATATAGGGTTTTAAAGTTTTCTTTAGTCTTTCAGTTTTATTATTTTCAGTTACTTTATTTTTTCAGTTGTTTTTGTTCTTTTTAACTTTTATTTTTATATATACATTAATATATATTTTATTTTTGGTTTCTATTCTTTGTATTTTATTATATATATGTATGTGTGTATACATATGTATGTATATATGTGTGTATATATATTTGTGTACACACACATACACACATATATTTCTTTCTTTCTTTCCTTTTTTCCTATTTTGAAATCCAGTTTCTTTTAATAAGCAGATCAAAATATACCCAGAATCTAGTTTTCTGTTTTGTTTCTTTGATTTTTTTCCTATTTTGTTTTGTTTTTGCTTTCTTCTGTTTTTTTTTTTTTTTTTCCTCTGTTGCCATTGTTATTGTTGTTTTTTCTCTCTCTTCTACTCTTCTCTGGACATAATTGCAAGTTGGAGAAATTCACCCTAAAAGAAAGAACAAGAGGTAGTACTCACTTCCAGGCATTCAATAACACAGAAATAAATAAGATTTTTGAACTAGAATTTTTTTTTATTGTGTTATGTTAGTCACCATAAAATACATCATTAGTTTTTGATGCAGTGTTCCAAGATTTATTGTTCATGTACAACACCCAGTGTTCCATGCAATACATGCCTTCCTTAATACCCACCACCAGGCTCACCTATCCCCCACCCCTTCCCTTCTAAAACCCTCATTTGTTTCTTGGAGTCCACCATCTCCCATGGTTCATCTTCCTCTCTGATTTCCCCCAATTCACTTTTCCTTTCCTTCTCTAATGTCTTCCATATTATTCTTTATGTTTCACAAGTAAGTGATACCATATGATAATGGACTTTCTCTGTCTGACTTATTTCACTCACTAGAAATTTAAAACAGTGATTATAAGTATACTAGCTAGGCTTGAAAAAATCATAGAAGACACTAGAGAATCCCTTGCTATAGAAACAAAAGAACTAAAATCTGATTAGGCCAACCCTAAAAATGCTATTACTGAGATGCAGCCAAAAATGTAGTCTTTAACAGCAAGACAAAATGTTGGAAAATAAAGAAGCTGAAAAGAAGAGAGAAAAAACAAGTACTGGATCAGGAAGGGAGTTTTTGAGAAATCAGTGATTCCATAAAGTGAAATAATATCCAGATAATAAGGTCCCAGAAGGTAGGGGGAGGTTTATTTGAACAAATTATAGCTGAAAACTTTCCTAATCTGGGGAAGGAATAGGCATTCAAGTCCAGAAGTCACAGAGAAACACCTCCATATCAATAAAAATAGGTCAACACCTCAACATACAATAGTGAAGCTTTCAAATTTCAGAGAAAAAGAGATAATATTGAAAGCAGCTCTGGACAAGAAATCTTTAACCCACAAGGGTAGACACATTGGGCTGGCAGCATACCTGTCCACAGAGACCTGCCAGGACAGAAAGGACTGGCATGATATATTTAATGTGCTAAATGGGGAAAATATGCAACTGAAAATACTTTATCCAGCAGGGCTGTCATTAAGAATGAAGGAGAAATGAAGAGTTTCCAAGACAAACAAAAACTAAAGGAATTTGTGAACACTAATTCAGCCCTATAAGAAATAGTAAAGGGGATCCTTTGAGTGAAGAGAGAGCCCAAAAGTAATAAAGATCAGAAAGGAACAGAGACAATCTACAGAGACAATGACTTACAAGTAATACAATGTCACTATTCATATATTTCAATAATTACTCTGAAAATAAATGGACTAAATGTTCTAATCAAAAGACATAGGGCATCAGATAGGATTTTAAAAAGAAGACCCATAAATCTGTTGTTTACAAGACTCAGTTTAGATTCAAAGACACTTCCAGATAGAAAGTGAGGGGGTGGAGAACCATTTATAATGCTAATAGACATCAAAAGAAACCTGGAATAGCAATCCTTACATACATCAGACAAACTAGCTTTTAAGCCAGACTTTAATAAGAGATGAAGAGGGACACTGTATCATAATAAAAGGGTCTATCCTATAAGAAGATGTACAAATTGCAAATATTTATACTCCTGACTTGGGAACAGCTAAATATATAAACCCACTAAAAATAAAATTAAATAAACAGATTGATAATACAATAATAGTAGGGGACTTTATCACCCCACTCAAAACAATGGACAGATCATCTAAGCAGAAGATCAACAAGGAAACAAGAGGTTTGAATGACACACTGAACCAGGTGGACTTCACAAATGTATAAGGAGCATTTCATACTAAAGCAACAGAATACTCGTTCTTCTCAAGTGTGCAAAGAACATTCTCCAGAATAGATCACATACTGGGTCACAAATCAGGTCTCAATGGTACAAAAAGATTGGGTTTATACCATGTGTATTTTCAGACCACAATGATTTAAAACTTGAACTCAATAACAAGAAAAAATCTGGAAGGAACACAAATACCTGGAGATTAGGAGCATCCTACTAAAGAATGAATGGGATAACAAGAAAATTAAAGAAGACTTTAAAAATATGTGGAAACAAATAAAAATGAAAACAATATTTCAGAACCTTTGGGACTCAGCAAAGGTGGTCCTAAGAGGGAAGTGTATAGCAATACAGGCCTTTCTCATGAAGCAAGAAAAGTCTCAAGTACACAATCTAACCTTACACCTAAAGGATCTAGAAAAAGAACAAATAAAGCCTAAATCTAGCAAAATAAGAGAAATAGTAAAGATTAGAGCAGAAATGAATGATATAGAAAAAACAAACAAACAAACAAACAACACACAGTAGAACCAAACAACAAAACCAGGCGCTGGTTCTTTGAAAGAATTAATAAGATCAATAAACCCCTAGCCAGACCTATCCAAAAAAAAAAAAAGAGAAAGAGAGAGAGAAAGGACCCAAATAAATAAAAACACGAATGAAAGAGGAGAAATCACACCAACACCAAGGAAATACAAACAATTACAAGACAATATTATGAGCAATTATATGGTAACAAACTGGGCAATCTGGAAGAAATGGATACATTCCTAGAAACATATAAACTACCAAAACTGAACCAGGAAGAAATAGAAAATCTGAAGAGACCCATAACCAGCTAGGAAATTGAAGCAGTTATCAAAAACCTCCCAAAAAACAAGAGGCCAGGGCCACATAGCTTCCCAGGGGAATTCTACTAAACAATTAAAGAAGAAATAATACTTACTCTACTGAAGCTGTTTCAAAAAAGGAAAACTTTCAAACTTGTTCTACAAGGCCAGAATTACCTTGATCCCAAAACCAGACAAAGACTCTGTCAAAAAGGAGAATTACAGACCAATATCCCTGATGAACATGGATGCAAAAATTCTCACCAAGTTACTAGCTAATAGGGTCCCACATTGTATCAAAAGGATTACTCACCACAACCAAGTGGGATTTATTCCTGGGATGCAAGGGTGGTTCAACATCCATAAATCAATCAATGTGATACACTGCATTAACAACAACAGTAAAAAAGACAAGAACCATATGATCCTTTCAAAGGATTCAGAAAAAGCATTTTAAAAATACAGCATTCCTCTTAAAAAAAAAAAAAAAACCTCTCTGCAGGGTAGGAATAAAAGGAAAATACCTGAATATCATAAAAGCCATATATGAAAAACCCACAGTGAATATCATTCTCAATGGGTAAAACTGAGAGCTTTTTCCCTAAGGTCAGGAATATGACAAGGATGTCCACTCTACCATTGCCGTTCAACATAGTACCAGAAGTGCTAGCATCAGCAATCAGAAAACAAAAAAGAAATAAAAGGCATCCAAATCAGCAAAGAAGAAATCAAACTTGTTCACTTCACAGATGACATGATACTCTATGTAGAAAACCCAAAAGACTCCAGCAAAAAATTGTTAGAAGTGATATGGGAATTCAGCAAAATGGCAGGATATAAAATCAATGCATAGAAGTCAATTGCATTTCTATACACTAATAATGAGGCAGAAGAAAGAGAAATCGAGGAATCAATCCCATTTACAATTGCACCAAAAACCATAAGATGCCTAGGAATAAGCCTAACCAAAGAGGTAAAGGATCTGTACTCTGAAAATGATAGAACACACACACACAAATGGAAAACCATTCCATGCTCATGGATTGGGAGAATAAGCATTGTTAAGATGTCTATGCTACCCAAAGCAATCTACACATTCAATGCAATCCCTATCAAAATGCCATCAACATTTTTCACAGAGCTGGAACAAATAATCCTAAAATATGTATGGAACCAGAAAAGACCCCAAATAGCCAACGGAAGGTTGAAAAAGAAAACCAAGCCTGGAGGCATCACAATTCCAGACTTCAAACTGTGTTACAGTTTGGTGCTGACACAAAAACAGACACATAGATCAATGGAACAGAATAGAGAACCCAGAAATGGACCCTCAACTCTGTGGTCAACTAATCTTCAACAAAGCAGGAAAGAATATCCGATGGAAAAAAGGCAGTCTCTTCAACAAGTGTTGGGAGAATTGGACTGCCACATGCAGAAGAATGAAACTGGACCATTCTCCTTCAACATACACAAATATAAACTCAAAATGAGTGAAAGTCCTAAATGTGAGACAGGAATAAATGTCGTAGAGGAGAACACAGGCAGCAGCCTCTTTGATCTCAGCTGCAGCAACTTCTTACTAGACATGTCTCCAAAGGCAAAAGAAACAAAAGCAAAAATGAACTATTGGGACTTCATTGAGATAAAAACCTTTTCCACAGCAAAGGAAACAATCAACAAAACTAAAAGGCAACCTATGGAATGGGAGAAGATATTTGCAAATGGCATATCTGATAAAGAGTTAGTATCCAAAACCTATAAAGAACTTGTCAAGTTCGAGCCTGGGTGGCTCATTCAGTTGCATCTTCCTTTGGCTCAGGTCATGACCCCAGGGTCTGGGGATCGAGTCCTACATCGGGGGGGGGGTCCCTGCTCAGTGGGGAACCTGCTTCTTCCTCTCCCTTTGCTCCTACCCCCTGCTCGTGCTTTCTCTCTCTTTCTCACACTCACTCTCAAATAAATAAATACAATCTTTTTTTAAAAAACTGAAAAAAGAACTTATCCAACTAAATACCCAAAAAACAAATAATCCAGTTAAGAAATGGACAGAAGACGTGAAGAGACATTTCTCCAAAGAAGACATACAAATGGACAATACACATATGAAAAAAAAAATGTTCAATATTACTTGGCATCAAAACCACAAGGAGATACCACCTCATGCCAGTCAGAGTGGCTAAAATTAACAAGTCAGGAAACAACGGATATTGGCAAAAATGCAGAGAAAGGGGAATCCACTTACACTGTTGGTGGGAATGCAAGCTGGTACAGCCACTCTGGAAAATGGTATGGACATTCCTCAGAAAGTTAAAAAGATAGCTAACCTGTGACTCAGCAATTGCACTACTAGGTATTTATCCAAAGTATACAAACATAGTGATTCGAAAGGGCACATGCACCCCAATATATATAGCAGCAATGTCCACAATAGCCAAACTGTGGAAATAGCTGAGACGTCCATCGACAGAAGAATGGATAAAGAAGAGGTGGGGTGTGTGTGTGTGTGTGTGTGTGTGTGTGTGTGTGTGTGTGTAGGAATATTACCCAGCCATCAAAAAGAATGAAATATTGCCATTTGCAATGATATGGATGGAACTAGAGGGTATTATGGTAAATGAAATAAGTCAGTCAGAAAAGGACAAATATCAGATGATTTCACTCATGTGGAATTTAAGAAATAAAACAGATGGGGTGCCTCGGTGACTCAGTTGGTTAAGCATCTGTCTTCAACTCGAGTTCTGATCTGATGGTCCTGGGATCAAGCCCTTATCAGGATCCTTGCCTAGTGGGGAGACTGCTTCTCTCTCTCCCTCTGCCTGCCACTCCCCCTGCTTGTGCTTTCTCTCATGCTATCTCTCTGTCTGTCAAATAAATAAATAAAATCTTAAAACAAAAAGAGAAAACAGAGGAACATAGAGGAAGGGAAGGACAAATAAAATAAGATGAAAATTGAGAGAGAGAGACAAACCGTAAGAGATGCTGAACTCTAGGAAACAAACTGAGGGTTGCTGGAGGGGTAGTGGGGGTCAGGGGAGGGGTAATTGGATGATGTGAATTAAGGAGGGCACTTTATGTAACGAGCATTGGGTGTTATATGCAATTGATGAATCACTAAATTCTACCTCTGAAACTAATAAAAACACACATAAAATAAATAAAAAGAGTTGGCTTATGCAATTGTGGGAGCTGGCAAGTCCAAAATCCACAGCTGCAGACAGATCTGCAGGCTGGAAACTCAGGCAGTCTTGAGGCAGAGTCTCTTCTCCAGGAAGCCTCAGTTTTTGCTTATATTCTTAAGGCCTTAAGTAAAACATTTTACTTTATTTACTTAAATTACATTCCTTTACTTAAAGTCAACCGATTGTAGATGTCAGTAATATCTACAAAATACCTCCACAGCAACATATAAATTAGAATTTGGTTAAATAATTAGGCACCGTAGCCCAGCCATCTTGACACAGAAAACTGATCTTTACAAGTGGTGAGGTCAGAGTGTCAGTCAAGGAAACCTCAGCAGGGAAGAATTATGGAGATGGAGTGGCTAGATCAGCAACCAATAAAGGATATTGCTCCATTATGAGGAGACTGAGTGTACTCAATAAAACATTCTAGCCCCTTGCTTGGTTTTTAGACCTGAGTCACTTTTTAGTCCCGGAATCCACTGACTGATGGAGAGGCCACATTCCAAGGAGGAAGAGCCATGCAACACCACAGGGCTATACCCATGTCTTCCCCAAGGGTACGTATAGCCATTTACTTGGCAACTTTAAATGAAGAAATGTCATCATGATTTCACTGTTAGAGAGAATGAGTATGGGGACAAGGTACTAAATGGAGTACTGACCCAAATCGCTTATACAATGGGTCCACTTAATCTACAGACCCACTATGTGATTTCACTAGTTTCCTAATATATAACTACAAAGATATACATGGCAGTTGGCACATCCTCAACAATCAATCCCTGGCCAGTGAGAAGCTCCTGAAACTGCCCATCCCCAAGTCAGGGTAATAAATCAAAAATAATATATCCCAGGGGAATGGCACAGAAAGCATGCCAGGATGAATGTCCATTATTTCTCCCCTTAATTCACCATTTGAGTCCCTACAAAAAACAGACAGAGCCTGGAAGGTGACAGTGGACCATTGCAAAGTCAACCAAGTAGTAGCCGCAATCTTAGCTATCTTCCAAATGTGGTATATTTGCTACCAAAGACTAGTATGTGGCCTCAGGTGCATGATTTGCAGCCACTGATCTTGTGGATGCATTATTTTCCACCCCTCACACATAAAAGGATCAGAAACAGTTTTCATGCACTTGGAATGGAAATGGCATATGTTTTCCTCAGGACTGTTAACTTTTCTAAATTCTGTCATAGTAGAGTCCAAAAACATGCAGACAGTTTGCATATCCCATAGGACATCACACTACTCCATTGTATCAATGACACCATGGTAATTGGACCAGATAACCAAGAAGTTGCTAGCAACTTGGAACCTTAACAAGACATAGTCTTGAGGGTAGAAGATAAGCACTGTAAAGATGCAGAGGATACAAAGAAGCACTGTAAAGATTCAAGTGATCTAGAAGAGGGTTTGGAAAGCAATGGCTGCATAGAATATTCCCTTATAACCAGCTGACAGAGGAGGGAAATGCTTGAGCATGGTTCACAAGTAGGTCAGCTCACTGTGTAAGTGCAGGTCAAAAATGGGTAATGAGTGCACTATAGCTCATCAAGGGTGGCCTTGTAAGATAGTCCTCAGCTTTAAGCTCTCTTTGGGGATGACGTCAGCTGAAAGAAACTGCTACACCTGAGTATCCTTTCTTCCAGAAGCACCCTACTCCCAATGATCAACATGGAGATATAAAGAACTGTCCTCCTTGACATCCTAGCTCCAGAGGTCCCAGTAAGGTCAGCTGAGACCTTCATGAGGACTGTATCACAACCCACCTTCTCCCTCTGCCCAGCTCTGCTTCCTTCCTCTCCCTCCCACAGATAGGGATCCCTAGAGCACTCTGTAATAAACACCTTCCAGGCTAATCTCCATCTGAAAGACTGCTTCCTGGAGAACCCAAAGGGTAACACTCCCTACTCACTGAACACACACACACACACACACACACACACACACACGTGTGCAGATCCTATCACCTTTGATTACCCTACACTGAGGACACTAAAGCATGTCCTGGAGATGTTATGGTAAGTTTAAAAGGCTCTGGAAATAGCCTCAATCTTTAGAAGGTGGCCTCAGGAGTTAATTGTCCCCCTGAGGGCAGCTCCACTCAAGTCTGTGGCCATTGTGATTTCTATATCAAGAGAGAGTTCACAGAGCAAATTTTCTTGAGGAGTGAGGTTGGAATGAGCACCCCAAAGCTCCCTTAGCACAAGAAGGACCCAAAGATGTCCAGGAGAGCAGAGGCAAAGCCATGAGAAGACCATAGGGTTTCACCAAACAGGAGAAGTTCCTGCTACAGTGAGTCTGGGCATCTCAGCCTTCTATAGTGGGGAGCAGAAAAAAACTGAATGATGCTGAGAGACAGAGGATGAGGAATAGACAGGGATGGGATCCAGAATCAGTAAAATACTTTTTCTCTCTGGAATCCAGAGGAATCTATCTTCTCTTTCTTCCTTCTTCCCAACCCCTCTTGCTCATTGCTGGCTAGAAAATCAAAAGGGCAGCTTTGACTGATAGGTAAATGCAAACAATTTAGAAAAGTGGTTCAGGACAGAGAAAATATTTTTTTAAAACTGGGGAAAGTGAGAAGACATCTGGATATGGAAAGTGAACATCAGCATACTCACTGACCATCCACCTCACCTGGGTATTTATTTCAGCCTCTATTTGGCTCCTTTGGCTCCAAAAATCACATGGACACAATATATCAGAGTTCAGCCTAACATTTAAGTCTGGCTTTGTATTTTGTGACCACCCTATCTGATCTGTGGTGCAGTGTGTATCATTATCCCATGGTTTTGAGGAACCAGATTCTCAATAGGTGCAGAAGAGGAGTTTAGTAGAAAAGATACACACACACACACACACACACACACACACACACACGTCCCCTTCTCTGACACATCCCAGGCTTTTAGAATGATTCCCTAGGATTCTCACTTCCAAAACTTCCTTCCATTTTGTCAAGTACCCAACCCAGATAAGACACAGGGCCTTGTAAGTTAGTCCTCAGCATTAAGCTGTCTTTGGGGATGACCTCAGCTGAAAAAAAAACTTTAAAATCACTTTAAATCTTGTCTCATACTCCCCAGTCATCCCCTTCACAAACAACTTATTTTTTATGTATATATTTTATAAGCTGTACTTATATGTTAAGTTTCATTAGCTCTTTAAAATACCTAAAATCACACAGGGCACAGGTGATAGTATAAACCTCCACCTTGTGCTTCCAAGTCCAGCACACTTTCTACCACACTCTCGACTCAATACACATGTAATGCACCAGCCACCCAAGACCAAATTCCTTCTGTTGACAATCAATCGTGTGTTTTAGAATTTTCAAATTCTGCATTCCGTTGAACACAGAAAAACTAGATTTCCCATTATAAAAGCAAAGGTCTGTTTTAATGTGGGACAAAAAACATTTAAGGAAAAAATCATGGGACATATGTGTGTTTTAAAATAGAAAATGAAAAAAAAAGAAAGAAAATGATCAAGTTGGAAAAGAAACTAGATCCTGTGCCTGGCTATTTCAGATATATTTTATAGCTTTACAAAATCATGAGAAGACACATAGTGGTTAAATCTTGAAATCCACAATTAGTCTTGAGTTTGAAACATATTTCTGCCATTTACTTGATATGTGAGTTTAGCAGATTATTGTTGCTCTCTATATCTGTTTCCTCATCAGAAGAAAAACTGGGAATAATAATAGTTTATGTCTCATAAGTTTACAGTGAGGATTAAACAAAGTTCCACTTGTATGGGATAAGAGCTTAATTGTTGATTTACTGACAGATTATTCAAAAAGTGGACATATGCACCTTCTAAAAAGGCTTTGTAGATTCATATTAAGGTCAATATGACCATTAGGGCATTAAAGTGGGGGCTAGGATTATTTTAGTATTCCAGTTCATTACTTTTGAGAATGTGTACAGATACCTAGTTGGAGAAAAAGTCATTGGCACTGATGGTGATGGGAAAGAGAAGATGGTGTTATCAAATATTTACTCTCTCTCTCTCTGGAATTATTCTAAGTGCTTTGGGCACATTATATCCTGAAAAACTCATAAAAATATTATGGAGAAAATATTAATATAGCTATTCACAGATAAGAACACTGGAATTTAAAGATATTCAATTACTTGCCTGCTATTAGCCAGCTGGAAACTAGACATTTAATTGTTGTATGAACAAATGAATAAATAGCCATTCTTTGAACTGCTATTAAAATCGTGCCTATCCATGTTGATCTTCTGCTTAGATGATCTGTCCATTGTTGTGACTACAGTGTTGAAGTCTCCTACTATTAATGAAGCCAAAAAACAAACAAACAAACAAACAAACCAAAACCAAAACAAGTCCACCCAATGTGCCCATTCTCAATGTCTGGATGAATAATTTTAAAACACTCTGTAGACATGAGGATATCTGAATATATGTTGTTCATGGTAGCAAGAGTTAGAGGACATAGTAAGTCAGGTGAGCCACAAGATACAATGGAAAGAGTTAGAAGAACCAGAACATTGATAGATATCCAAAAAATTATATACAGAGAGAAAAAAAAAACAGAATGAAATATATGCCATAGTATTTTTTAAGTAATTATTGAAGTAAAATGGAAGAAAAACACACCTACACAAAGCAATGATATATGTTTTTCAATAATATATACATAACTAAATAAACAAATGGCTGCTGGCATGGAAAGACATATCCTTGCTTAATGGTTGGGTATCCAAGATGTGAGAACATGATCTGACTTAGGAAACAAGAGGAAAAATAGAAAGTAAATTTAAGACAGGATTTATATGGACTGATACTGATAGGTTAACGTTCACTAAGGAATATGAACTTCTAAATAAGTACCTCTAAAGATAAACCAAGCATGACGGTAAAACTTTGTTACCTGGGTTCCTTATTCCTCTGATTTCCTCATCGAATATTTCATCAAATCCCCCTTTTTTGGCAAGGAGATTCAAAGATAAAGCTCAGCATGACATAACTGAAAATTTGTTCTGATATAGACAGAGAAAAATGAGACCAACTAATCTAAAATAAATTCCCAACCCTACCTTTGTCAGTCTCTATCCTCTTATGGGGTTTATATTTCCTTATACACCATAGAACTATCTGATGATAGATAGATGATAGATAGGTAGGTCAATAGATAGGTAGGTAAATACAGATCCTCCATGCCAGGCTTGTCTCTGTCTTTTTTACAGTGGTGCCCATACTCCCAGAGAGTATTTTTCACAAAGTAGGTACTCAGTTAACAATTATTTTTAAGATTTGATACTAAGCTGAATTAGTTAAGCTCTGTTTCTGAAGGAAAATCCTTCTTCTGAAAGTCCATGCTATTAACACCAGTAGCATGTGAAGTCAGCAAGCTGAGACAGGGCAGCATCGAGGACCACAAATTTGACAAGTTGTCCACATGGTAGCTAATGGGTGGGAAGTAAAGGAAAGCTTTATGGGTGGAAAGTAAAAGTAGGTAGGAACAAAATTACTGCCTTGTTTGTTGATTACAGTTGTGAAAGAAATGTTTGTGTGTTAAAGGGTAAGATCTTCTCTGTTTACTTGGCTACGTGACCATGGAAAAAGTCAACCAAACCAGCAGTGTCTCTGAGTTCATCCTCCTGGGACTCTCCTCCCGGCCTGAAGACCAGACATCCCTCTTTATCCTCTTCCTCACCATGTACCTGGTCACCATAATCGGGAACCTACTCATCATCCTGGCCATCCACTCTGACCCCCAGCTTCAGACCCCCATGTATTTCTTCTTGAGTTTCCTGTCCTTCACTGACATTTGCTTTACAACAACCGTTGTCCCCAGGATGCTAGTGAACTTCCTGTCAGAGAAGACCATCTCCTATGCTGGGTGTCTGACACAGATGTATTTCATTTATGCTCTGGGCAACACTGACAGCTGCCTTCTGGCGGTCATGGCCTTTGACCGCTATGTGGCCATCTGTGACCCCTTCCACTATGTCACCACCATGAACCACCACCGCTGTGTCCTGCTGGTGGCCTTTTCCTTCTCACTTCCTCATCTCCACTCACTCCTACACACCCTACTACTGAATCGCCTCATCTTCTGTGACTCCAATGTTATCATTTCCTCTGTGACATCAAGCCTTTGCTAAAATTGTCCTGCTCTTCCACATTTGTCAATGAAATCGTGATAACATCAGAAGGTTCCATTGTTTTGGTGACCCCCTTTCTGTGCATTACTTTCTCTTACATACGAATTTTCATCATAGTTCTCAAGATTCCCTCAGCTGCTGGGAAACGCAAAGCTTTCTCCACCTGTGGCTCTCACCTCACTGTGGTAACTCTCTTTTATGGAAGCATCTTCTATGTCTATTTACAACCCTTGTCCACATACGCTGTTAGAGATCGTGTGGCAACACTTGCCTACACAGTTCTGTCCTCCATGCTAAATCCTTTTATCTACACTCTGAGAAACAGAGACATGGAAAGGGGCCTGAGGAAGCTGATGGCCAGGAGGAAGTCCTAGCCAGAACCTCTGGGAGCGTGTTCATGAGGATCTCTGCTCCCCTGGACCCTGTTTCTGCTGGTAAGCAGGCATAATCATATCTGTCACAGATGTTGGGTTGTATCCATGTCTTTACATTTGCAGCCATCAACCACTGAGTCTATTATGATTCAGCAAATGGCTCAAGGTCAGCCAAGTTCCTGGGTTCCAGTTTTCACATTTCTACCTCTCTTATCTTCTCCAGGAAACCACATCTTTTTAATTCCCCAAGGGCTGTTGAAACCTCTGTTTTCCACAAAAATTGTTGGAACTAATTCATATCTATTCAATGACTTTGATTCCCTTAGTATCCTTCTTACTTTAATGAACTTTTGCAATCAGTTTTGCTAGCTTTTTCAAAGTCATTACAGTTATTTAGGAAGAGAAAGAGAGACAGAGAGACAGAAATTGAGAGTTTCCTATATTTGAAACTTCCACAAAAGCAAAGAATATGTCTGGCCTGTCAGTTTATACGGGGATCATGCCTCTTCTTCCTTCTCTATCACTGATAGGAGGATATTCTGGGGTCTGTAGTGAACACAAGCCCAGCTCTTAGCCCTGATTAGCTAAATAACTTAGAAGTTCAACACACAACTGAACCTATGACCAGGCCAGTGTGCAAGGGCCAGAGTTGCTTCTGGGTCCTTACCCTGGTCATCTGGTGCTTATCCTTCACAGGCAATCACTCCCCTTCTGACCTCTCTTACCTTCAACTCCCCTTAGAGATCCCTCAATTTCTACCATTCCTACCACTCTGAAGTCTGTCTGCTTCTCAGGGAAAGATTTATTGTAGGTACTTAGAATTATTCTCAGTATCTTTTGAAGAGAGACTTAAAGCCCATATGTGAACATTGCAGGCAGATATAACTAGGAGCTTCCAGAATTAAACATAGAGGCTCTGGGATGTAGAGTTATCCAGTGTTACAGACTAGTACTTGACTCTGTATACTGTTGTTTTCATTCTTTATTCTCTATTACTGTCTCAGGGATTTTAGTCTTTACCGTATTTTCTATTTTAATATTTTTGCCACTTACTATTATGTATCATTTCCAAAGATATTACTCAGCAGGTCTCACATGGGGCCTGTGAACCTGAATTTTAATAAGCATCTCCCCCTAAAGAAAACTAACATGGCCTTATGTGAGAAGCTGAATATTTGAAAATTTCTGAGCATTCCTTATCTCTACATTTTATTTCTAGGACTCATGCCCTAAAGTAATAGTATGTCAAATTATAAAAATGCATGTACACAGACACTTTTTGATTACAGAATTGTCTGTAATAGTGAAAAATTAAAAGCAATCTAAATACCCATCGATAGGAGAATAGATAAATGATGATTCAATTTTTCCATAGAAATAAATAATATGTGGTCATTTTAAATAATGATGCATATTTCTATCACTGCCCTGAAAAGCAATTATGAATGAAGAGCAAGTTGCAAAATAAAATGCTTAAGAATAAGCCTGGGAAAAATAAAGGGGAGGGGGGGATCAGCTGGGGAGATGAACTGTGAGAGGCTATGGACTTCAGGAAATGAACTGAGGTTTTTAGAGGCGAGGGGAGTGGGGAGATGGGTTAGACCAGTAATGGCTATTAAGAAGGGCATGTATTGCATGGAGCATTTGGTGTTATACACAATCAATGAATCATTAAACACTACATCAAAACCTAATGATATACTGTATGGTGACTAACATAACGTAAAAAGAAAAGAATAAACCTGGGTGTTATATGCAATTAATGAATCATGGAACACTACATCAAAAACTAATGATGTACTGTATGGTGACTAATGTAACATAATAAAAAAAAGAAGAAACCTCTTTTGAAAAAGAATAAACCTATTAATAAATGATGATAAAATACTTAATAATAAATCTGTATTTTAAGAGTGTATGTATATATAATGATTAAGTAATAGTATATATTCAGTAAAGAAATCTCCCATTGAATATGGTTAATTCTAGGAGATGACATGGAATAGAAAAGGAGATGATGTTTGTTTTTAGCTTCTACATATCTAGAATATTTGAATTTATTAAAATGGGACATATATTTTTTGTAGAACTAATCACTAAGTAAAATGTAATATAAGATATTGCTCTATTGTTCATATCATTGACTTTGTTTAAACAGAAATAATATCATGTTGGAGCTCCTGAGTGGTGCAGTCAGTTAATTGTCTGACTCTTCATCTTGGTTCAGGTCATGATCTCAGGGTCCTGGAATCAAGCCCCATGTCTGGCTCCATGGTCAGCATGGAGTCTGCTAGGGATTCTCTCACCCTCTGCTCTTCCCCCTGTGCTCTCTCTCTCTCTCTGTCTCTCCCTTTCTCTCTTTCTAAAATAAATAAATTAAATCTTTTTTTAAATTAATAATATTTTGTCATGGTAAGAAAGGGTTGATATAAAGGAGGTCAGATCACCAAATAGACCCTCCATTCAGTGTCCTAATTCTTATTTTTGAGAAGCAGATAAAGAGGAGACACTCTATGTCTGAAGCATCTTACCTCCAATCTATAGTTGCCTTTTATTACTATTAACCCTTTGGCCTTGGAAGAGAAAATTTGATAATTTTTTTCCAAGAATGGGTATGGCCATAGACCTCTGACCATGTCCCTTGAATATATCACTGGTGAGGTCCAGTGATTTGCATTTCTGACAAGTCCCCAGGTCATGCTTATGTGCTGATTTAGAAACAGTGTTTTGAGAATCACTAGCAACCAGTTATCAAGACCTCCTATGGACCTATGGTAAATAAAACTAGATGGATATTGCTGAAGCACTAGACAAAAAAGACAAATGCTGTGGGTAGAAAGCCTAAAAACATACCCAAAGACTGGTATACACTTGATTTATGAATGAGGCAATGGAGAGTATCTTTTCATAAATGGAGCTAAGATATTTGGAAAGTCACACAGAAAATTATTTGGATCCCTACCAACACCATATGGAAAAACTAACCCCTGATTAATTCTAAACTTGCATATGAAAACCAAAAACTATACCTTTATATAAAAGAATTAGAATATCTTTGTCTCCTTGAAACAGAAAAGTAATTCTTAAATAAGACATGGAGAGAACTGATCTTAAAATAAAAGAATAGCAAATTGACTGTGTTAAAATTAAATACTGAGGGGCATGTGGGTGGCTCAATCGTTAAGTGTCTGTCTTTGGCTCAGGTCATGATCCTGGGGTCCTGGGCTCGAGCCCTGCATCAGGCTCCTTGCTCTGCAGGAAGCCTGCTTCTCCCTCTCCCACTCCCCTGCTTGTGTTCCCTCTCTCACTGTGTCTCTCTCTGTCAAATAAATAAATAAATAAATAAATAAAATCTTGAAAAAAAAATTCAATACTGATGTCCGTTTATCAAAAGACATTATAGAGTAAAAAGACAAAAGGTCATTGAAATTCATAAAACGAACAAAACACTCAAATTGAAAGAATATATAAAGATCCCTGGAAGTCAAGAAGGAAAAAGAAGTGAGGGGGTAAACTATGAAAAGGAAGTAAATAAGCTTTTCACACACATACACACACACACACACACACACACACACACACACACGGAAATCCAGATGACCAAATGTGATTACATTAAAAGGTACTGAGTTTCATTCAAGTTCAATCATAATGGGAACCCATTGCGTACCCACCAGATAGACAAAAATTACAATTCAGAAGTTAAATATCAGAGAGGAGGGAAGCTGACAGTAGAGTAGGGGACCCTTGTTTCATCTGGTCCTTTGAATTCAGCTAGATATCTGTCAAATCATTCAGAACACCTGAGACCCAAGGAAAGAATTGCTGCAGTTCTACAAATAGAAAAGTGACCACTTTTTGCAGGGTAAGAGGTGCGGAGATGTGAATCTGAGGGGATACATTGGAAGATAAACCACAGGGGGAGGGAGCCTCTATAAACTGGATACCAGAAAGTGATTTAGCAGTGGAGTTCAAAATTGGAACTTTTATAACTGTGCTCCAGTGGTGGATATCCCTGCCTAAAAGGTGCTCAGGTGGTGATGAGGCAGAATCCTGATGAGACACTGTGTTCTCAGGATCTCTGGGGTCACAGAAAGAACAGGGGTCCCTAAGGGCAGTGTTCCTAAGCACTGGAGAGGGGAAGCTGGGGAATCAGTGAGCCTGGGAGTGGACTCTCAGCTCATCATTGCCATAAACCATGAACCACAGCACAACTGGGCAACCACTCTCTGAACAGGGGCCCAACAAGTGACAATTGCTGTAAGACCCTCCTCCCTCCCCCAGGAGGAGCAGTGCAGGTGCGTGCATGATATGGTGACCAGAGTCCAGCAACAGCAGGGGCCCAGCAAGCAGCAGAACCATGATGAGACCTCCTTCCTTCCCTAGGGAGGATCCACACAGGTGTGAACCACAGGAGTCTGCAGAGTTTGGCACACACAAAAGTGATTGACTGCTTTTACCTGAGGGGGTTCTGAAGAGTGGGGGCCTAGATCTTTCAGCTCCAGGACTGGAGAATGGGGCACCACCATTTTTATTTGTTTATTTATTTTCCTCCTTTATAGAGGAACGAAAGACCTTCAGGGCACAAAAGCCACATATAGCAACTAGAAGCAGCTTATACTAAGCCTGGTCCACTGACAAGGGACAAGGGATGGTGCAACTCTGCCTAGGTAAAGACACTTGAGAGTCAGTGCAACAGGCCCCTCTCCCAGAGACCACCAGAAACATTCATCAAATACCATGTTTAAGGATCACACAGAACTGAAAAACTCCTGCTCTAGGGGAAAATAGTATATTGAATTCAAAGTTTTTTCTCATGACTTTTGTCTTTCCATTTAAAATTTTCTTTTTCATTTTCTCTTTTTTTACTTTTCTTGTT